>NIPQ01038162.1:0-29067 GCA_002806875.1 Lepidotrigona ventralis hoosana | reverse complement strand
ATATATATATATATATATATATATATATATATATATATATATATATATATATATATATATATTGTCAAGCTAAAAGAAAGAAAGGATCGTGACATTACCAACTGAACACAAAAAAACGTGAAAGCCAAGGACTTGGTAGATTCTGGCATTAGCTTTAGCTTTTCCATTGAAGTGGGGCACTCCGCCAACGAGATCCTCATGCATTTAAATTTTAACGATTTCTCTTCCTCGCATAACGCTTTATAGACTATATTGATACGACGCTGAATTCAATGTCGCTAATATCCAAGTACACAAGAAGGCGGCGAGTTTTCATCAAAAATACAGATGACGAATATTAAGCCGAAATTCTCTTGGGGGACAAATTCTCTTTGACGAGCGCGAAATTGGATGAGGAGGATAGTACGTCGTGGCATATCGTAGTACAGTATGTAGTTACGGAGAAAATCGATATAGGGTGTGGATGCACGTTCATGCATCGTCCAAAGCAATATCTCCATGATACATTGTTGCGCGCACTTCGTTTAGAAGTTTCGAGTATATCACAATTAGTAGCACAAGCTGTTTCAACTGTACGTATCAAATTAACAATTTTGTTTGAAATTAATTATGTTTCCATTAATTTAACTCCGGCAACTCGCCGAGTAGACGTAATATAGGAGCAAAGCCAAGAACAGGATTCCATTTTTGTCACGCTAGGATTTTAAAAGACATCAGACAGGTTTTTTAACATTTGTTGATACTTTTTATTGATTCAGATCATACATACTCTTATCGTATCTACCTATCTGTTCTTTGCTTTTTATTTATTTTTAATCTGATCTGAATGGATATTTAGCAGATGTTGCTAAGCTTATCGCTTCGGATTTTGATTCAGGCTACGTAGTTCTACAACCAGTCAGTAACTTCAAACTTAATGTAAATTGTTCTATAACCTTTGTTTTCTAATTTTTCAGACTTATTTAGAAAATTCGACATATTGATTCGATATTTGATAATTTGTAATTAAAATTCATGTGTATAAACTTTTCGACGAGATGAAAAGGATAGATGTTAAATATTAATTATCATATTGAAGAAATCTCAGCAAAAATCTATTTACTTTGCCAATAAAAAAAATTAAAGTATCAATATCTTTCAGGCTTTCAGTTCCCTGGCAATGTGACGTTTCTCCTACCAATTTTTCGATAACAGCCAATGATCGATCAGAGCGTAGTTTGAAGATTGGTGCAGCACTGGCGAATTGCACGTACGCCATACAGGTGGGTGCATTGGTCGTGTTCGTGGTCGTGGCACCCAGGCTCAACAGCCGTATCCGGCAGAAGAGCTCCATGATTCTCTGCATGTAAACCCGCATTAATACACACACACACATATAGAGAACAAGCGATCAGTCTTGAGTGACGAGTAGGGCTTGTCGGTGTCAGTATCCTAAAGGCAGCAAAGTGGTCTTCGCCCATGCGGAACTGGCAAAAGGACACTGACAAAGGACACACACACACACACACAAAAAAGAGAGGGACAAAGAGAGAGAGAGAGAGAGAGAGATAAACACGTGGGCAGCAATTGAGTGTACCGTTGGAAGAAGTTAGATCAGACACGCGTCTGTATTATCACTTTTACGGATGGAACAGGCGCTGCATACTTGCCTGGATTTCGATGACAAGCGAGCGAACGTGGGAGGCACGACTCCAGATGGTGCATACACACGCGCACATATGTGGCGCGAAAAATACATTAAATAGAGAACACACGACACACTCTTCGATATTATGATTTCTGTTTCTACCACATTCATATTGTACGATCATTCGTATTTACTACGATCTTCCTTCCCTTCGTTTTGGCTCTTTCATTGACTCTATTGCATGATCTATGTCAATTTGTGCATTGTGGTGTGTTGCTGAGAGTAGACACAGCCATAGTAAGACCAGCAGAAGCCTGTAACATCGCACCGGCAAATGGAGAACGCGTTCGCCGATCATTGTTTTCGAAAGTACGGGTGTTTCGTAATTAAACAACATCCCCGCGGTTAATTTATCGGCTCGGTTCGCGTTATTACTCGTGTCCCAGCTGTGTGCGCTTTGAACAACCGAAGCTCAAGCAAAGTGTTGAATTGGTGCTCATGCTGTTCGATGATAGCAAAGAATAGAGCGATTCCGAGTGACAACGTCCAATAATAAGTTGCTATATGTGTCACAGCAGCAACCATTGCTCAACTATGGTGATGTGGTTGTTTTTTCGCCTTTCCTGTATGCACGCGAGAGTGCAACCATATTTACGGTTACGCGTGCGCACTGCGTATTTCGATTAAAATTTCGCAGACCCGTGCATCGAGACGTATAACTTCCTTCTCAGCAGAATCTGTAAATATTACAAGATTACATAAAGTAACTACAAGCTTGCATGAAAGAGCGAACGTCTTCCATTTTAACGGGGTTAGAAATATATCTGTTAAAACGTAGAGCATAGCTCTGCTCTTAAAGGTTTTACGTGTCAAGGTCGACCAAACTCGAAAAGTCACCGCCAGAAATTTCCTGGTAAAGCGATTATTTAACCAGAAGAGCCGTTGCTTTCCCTCGTACTTCATCGAATCCTCCATCGAGAAAAAATCCGAGGGACTATACCTACGCATTACACTGGGTCAAAATTAAACCTCGCTGATTACGTAGAGTTATACTATACAATTTGAAAGAAACGTTAGTTCCAAAAAGAAAAAGAAAAAGAAAATTAGATATGCGTTATATTCAGCGCTTAGTACATACTTACCTTACGTACATACTTAGTGTTATTCGCGTTGAACTAGAAAATGGTTGAGAAAATATGAAGCAACTCGATTATCGACCGTAAAAACAAGTTACGCATTCACGTAACGCAACACCGACACTGTAACAGTTTGGAGAAGTCTGTTTGAACATCGGACATTGGTCATGGTAGGCGTGAGTGTGTACAACGATTGGACAAAGGGCAAAGCTAAGTCTATATAAGTATATATAAGTACATATCTAAATGCATGTAGTAGCACTTTGTCGCGACGTAACGGTAGCAATTTCCAGATTACTTCAATCTACCTCTCCTGCTTGTTTCGCGGAATCGTGATTCCGTCTCTTGTCATCCAGATCCAGATCGATCGATCGATCTGCAGCTTAATAACTCTGTGCGACCAGCACCGTTTCGTGAGTCAGCGCAATTTTTCTTTCTTCCACACCGATCGTTTCGTTGCAACCAGCAATGAGAAAAGGACCGGAACAGCGTTCGACCTTGGGGTTTTAGGTACACACGCGATTCGTTTTTCGTTCGGACGTTACCAAGAGGCTTGGTCATCTCGAATAATCTATTTCCAGGATAGCGATGGATTTTCATAAGAAATTACGTTTGACCAGTTTTTCTTTTACGTATAGAGCTGAAAAATGGATGGTTTTTTGTGACTCGTTTATCCTTAATTCGAGACGGCAACGCGCTTATTCCCCCGGAAATCGTTCATAATAATACGTATGCACGAGTCCTCTCGCACAAGTTTCTTTCACGAGAATGTTCTCCATCGTTGTGGAATGAGAGTCGCGTCGATGAACTGCAGAACAACGTCGGACATACGTATATTTGGCTATTGTCAGAGCGATATCCAGAGTCGGAACTCGGAAAATAAAATATCGACGTAACGCCGCAATTGTCAAGGCTGGTCACTTCGGCTTTTTTTAACTAAACCTGTAAAAGGACCGAAATTTGCTTATCGTATGTCTCTCAGTGTCTCTCAGTGTCATTAGACCCTGCAGAGAACGAAGAGAAAGAACAGAGAGAAAAAACCCAACATGGAGCGTTACATGAACGAGATGTCTTCGATTCGAATTCCAATCGCCGGATTGCACGGCCAAAACCTGTTTAATAGCTCGCTTCGCGTGTTTCCAGACAAATTACCGGATGGCGTAATCCCGCGTAATCTCGATAACAATGTGTGTAATTGTCAATCTCGTTTCTTTAACAACGTTCTCCGGATCCTCGCGAGGAAATTTGTATCGCGTGTAATAAATCACGGTCCAACAACTTACCATTCGAAGCGTCGTCAGTCGGATTCTACTCATCCGTATTTGACGAACGAATCGAGTCTGTTGCAACATTATTGCCGCTTTCCCTCTATATTTTATTACTGCCACCATCTTCTTTACTTTCCGAGAGAAGTTTCTCTCTATCGACAACGTACGAAAGAGGGGCAGCCTCCTTCTCCTTCGACGACCGTCGCATGAAAACAATTCGTAGTCTTCGCAAGTCGAAGGTTCGATTTGGTCGACGAGAAACTCAACGGTTTAGGGCGAGGTAAAGGAAGCAACTGAATTCCTGCTACAAAAGCCGGTGCAACAAGTGGTCAATAATCATGCAATTTCAATCTACACATTGTACTTCACAGCACAGTCGTTCATAATCCGTGTTCATGGTTGATTTGTGCACCCATCTCTATTCTCCCTCGATCCTAACAGTCTGCTGCTCCCTGGTTCTTCTTTCTTTTCTTCTTTCCTTTTTCTTTCCTTTCTGGGTGATGCATCACGTCTATCAGTCCCGTGCTACCTAACGCGCAATATTGTTCTCGCGGCGTCTACCATATCACTTCGTATTTATTCAATTTGTCGCGCGTTATATTCGTTATATATTGACAGAGTCAACTGCTTTCTAGTCTTCGAAATGACGAATAGAGCGTTGGAGTGCAATCCTTGTCGATTTACCAAGTAGTGACATACAAACGTTGACGCCCTCTATTCCCCGTATGAGAGGCGAAGGTGTCTACATTCTTTTTGTCGAGCAGTTAATTTCAAAGCGCACTATTTGGCACGAGAGCGAGGTTTGATTCAAATCGCAGTTTACTACCGTACAAACTTGTAGTTGCAACTCTAATCGAATCTATTGAGAATCTACCAGTATCTGTATTCTGTTCTGGACGACTGAAGATGTACGTGCAATTCAAATTACAAGTACTAGTACATTCGTCATCACGCGTTTAGGTCCTACGTCGTGTTAGATGAAAAGAAGACTGTATCGTACATCACATCGTGTCTTTTGTCGTGTCCCACAATGATTCGTGGCGCCCTCGGCCAAAACAGACTGGAGCGCGTAGCTTTACGAGGGGTAGCTTTTACTCTAAGGGGTAGGAGGAGTAGAATGTCTTTCAGTTCTTCTCGTTATTGGTCTACCTATTCTGGAGGACATCGTTGCCTTCGAAAACGATTTTAATCTACTATTATAAATTCCTACTACATTGCTAGAGGACTGCTTCATAGATTCGTTAAAGAATTAATTCGTAATGAACGGGAATTTTAACCTTTATCACGTATATCTGCTCTCAGCCACCAAAGCAAAGAATCATTCTGATCATATAATTAACGAAGTCAACTCGCTCTGAGGTGTCATTTATAACTCTTACTATAAGATTTAACTATTTTTGTTTTAAGTGCGATTCAATTAACTTTTTGAAAAGAATGTATACCTATATTGGCAAAATAAAGTTAATGAGGACGTGCGTCGTGAAATTGAAAGTAGTGATGATGACTTTTTTCTTGAATTTTCCAATAATTCTTTTGAAGAGATAACGGTTAACGGCTTATTTTGAAAATGCATCTAGTAGTGGTTCCGGTGATGATATGATTATGAATAATGCAACGTGTGAGGCCATTATGTATTTCGAGGGACAGCGAAATAGAAGAAAATTGGAAATGAGAATACTTCTATAAATAAATTTACGGCTTGGAAAGACGTCACGTGCAACGATCAAACCTTAATCAAAAAGGGATTTCTCCAAAGGCTCCATGATCGTTAAACCTCCTTTATATTGAACAGAATCCATCGAGTTTCTCAAATCATTCTTCACAGATGCATTGTTTGACACGATTATATTAGAAACAAATAGATGTGTTAAAAATAAAATAGAAAAACTCTATTTATCTGAACGGTCTATTTGGAATAACGGTTTGACGTGACAAAAATGAGTTGACCGTGTTTTTTGACAGAATCTTGAGTATGTATATTATGCATAATCCTATTTGAAGAGCATGTTGGAAGCATATCCTTTTTTAGAGATATATTTGCAATGTTACAAACCTCAATCCGACCAAAATGCGACCGCAAAGATACAATCTACAACTAATCGAACGATCGGCACTTTTTAGGAGCAACAATCAACGTCGCGTTGACGTTGTGAGATGAAGTCAACGATTTCGAAGTTCATTACGCTCGTTTCCAAACCCGGACTCTAGTTCAATTACGTATGTAATAGAGAATCGAAATCACAGCGTCGATGCCCCAAAAGACAAACACCTTTTCAGCAAACAGTATTTCACATAAATCGATTAATTGCAAGTTTATGATTCGAGTCGAGACGAGTCGAGACGATACGTTTCGATTAGAACGCGACACTGACTATTTGCCGCAGTCCTCTAACCTCCGGAATTTACCGCTTAATAATTAACCTTTCATTCAACTTACGTTGACAAACTTACATATTCCCTTACCGTATCTACGTGTAACGTTCTCATCTTCATTCTACAGCAACGTTGGATTGCACTTTATCGTAGCGAGAACGAGTTTAAAGCAGAAATATTCATAAATGCTGTTACGAAGCATTAATAAAATAGATATTTTATTGCCTAAGAAGGGTTTAACACCTTGCTACGACTATCCCCTGTAAAGGAGGGACATTTTACTTAAATTCAGCCAACTAATATTATAAAATTTTTCATTATTTTTGACAATTGTTAACGAACGTATGTATGTTGTTGTGCAATATAATACGCAATATATACGCAATATGCAATATAATACGATGTAACTACGTAAGAGGAATGATAATAATACAGAGTAACTTCTTACTGCTCCTTGCGAAAGTTTTTTTAAACGGCGAAGAAAATTTTCAGGAGATCGAAATTATATATCTTCAACTTCTATACGCTGTAATCGATGACTGCTTTAAACAAAGTGGCATATTAGAAAAATACAATAGACAAAATTTCACGAGATGATCACTTCTGTATTATTTTATTCGAAGTGATACTACTTCGTAAATGAATCGTTATTAGATGATACAAGAAATATTTCCGAGGGCAAAGAACTTAATTCAACTTGCGTTGGCATTTCTCCAAACTTTCACAATCCTCTGCTATATACCGCTACGTGTGACGTTCTCATCTCCATTTTACGCCCTCGTACAAGCTTAGGGTAGAAATATTCCTGTCGCGCAGCGACATCAATGAACTAAATGTTGTTTTGCAAAGGAAAGAAGAAACGCGACGGACAGGTGGATGGAAATAGTATGGCCGGATTTTCTCGCTGGATATCTTTCGCTTCTGATCGTCCCATCGACATCGACCGTCGTTTGATGATATGTCTCGAGGTGTCGTTTACGATTCTCTTCTTTGAGTATAGAGCAGACGGTGTCTCGAGGCGCTGCGTTAGACAGGTTTCTCGTGAAGAAAAACGAGCGAGAAAAAGAGACGTCACGTTGCGGTGCTGAAGAAGAAGGGGGAGGAAGTGATGAGCTATCAACTAGAAGAAAACTCTTCTCTACTTCTACATAAATGAGGCAGGTTTCAACGGAGCTTTCGCTTTCATATCGCAAGTGGCATTGTGCTTACACGTGCGCTGGCGCTTGTCCGCGATATATTAGTCACACGCTCGGATCTTGAAACTACGTAAATATGGAAACTTACAGGTATTTCTCCGGAGCCGTGGCAGTGTGCCAGAAGTCAGAGCTTTCACAGAGAATTCGGACCATCTTCAATCCACCGTCCACTGTGTGTGTTTATCAACAGTGAATTATTCCAACTCAGAGTAGCAGAACGTAGACCAACAAAATCGCCTCGTCGACCTCGCCGTTTGCGGACGCGTCGTGTTTCCACGTTTTTCATCTATCCATTCGGGGAAACAGAATATTTTCAGCCTCTCTTCCGAATCTAATTCGCCTTTCGTCGTCGTTCTTTTCTCTCCGCAGTTCAGAGTACTTGGAAGCGTGCAACGACACTGTGAGTTTGCATACTTCACGGAAGGTGATTTAATTCATCGCCGGCCCTTGCCAGTCACCTCACAGGTTAATCAGTGGAAGCCAAAGTTTCATACGAGATCGCACCTGTGAGCAAACTCGAGGCAATAGAGAATCACAATTAGTTGAATCACGACTCGATCTAACTCTATTGTATCAACGTGTAGCGAAGAGAGTAATTCCTTTAAAATCTTGTGACATTGTGAATATAAAACTCCGAACAGCGCGAGAACGTTTTTCGTTATACTATCCGTAGAAGCATCCTGTTGACTAATATTTGCGAAAAAGTTAAAATTTTCTCATCGCAGTGAAACGGACTTTAAACATCCTGAAAATCACGCTTGATTTAGTGCAACAGAGGAATAACAACAGGAAAATTTGTGTTATTCGCGGAGATGTAGACGTCGATGATCAACACATGTCAGAATTTGTTCAGGGCATTTGTTGCCGATGATAATTATGACTTATCCAACACGCCTCAAACTGGACGACCAGTTAAATTTGACGGTGACGACTTAAAATCTCCAGTAGAATCTAATCTGAGGTTTAGTATACATATATTACATACGTTGGTTCCACAACCAACTATCCGAGGCCAACAAATATCGTGTTGTACACCAGTGTACAGATCCATTTCTGCCCAAGACCGTCACCGGAGACGAGAAATGGATTTTTGAAGCGTCCAAACAATGGCTATCTTCAAACCAGACACCAAAAACAACTTTGACACTGAAGAAAGGATTTCTTCACGTGTCCAGTGGGATCATAGTGGTACAGTTTGATCTATTGAAACCTGGATGGACAGTTATTTAGTATTCCAATTAGTGGAAAAAGAGGGCAGTTTTAGACATAAAAGTCGTGATAGTCCAACAAATGTAAAATAATTAGTTATTATTATTGCATACTCGTGTGTATCACTAATACCTTTCATAAAATTTACCAGTTGGCAACTTGTTTTCCGACGCAACTCTATTCTTGGAATCTCGTTTCGGATTGAAATGACAAAGAAAATCTGGTTTTCTAAAGATCCGAAACGTTACAGCGCAAGCGGGTCGCATTGTTTTCCTTTGCAAATGCCACATATCCGACGCGGTGCGGCACAGCGTTCGGTTATTTGGCCGCACGGTGGATCACTTCAAGAAACTCAGCCGGTAAGTTGACTCTGGACGACGTGCATGTCCTTTTTTCGTTTCGCCGGTATATCTTCTTTGATGTATTTTCGAGAGAGAAAAGCGGCAGGTCGCGGTGGGGCTTAAATTACGCATAATTTGGGAATCAATACAATCGCATTTGTCCAGAACTTTTTGCGTCGATGTTTATTTATTCAATTATATATTCACCATTTTGTCCTACAAAGTAAAACATTCTCCGTCTTCCATGAAACTCAAAGATTCCTTCCTTCCAAAAGTTGCGGGTTTCGCGGTGAGAAACATTTCATGGTGTTTTTTTCGTGTCGGCTTCAAAGAGTTGAATTCTTCGCCACTAAGAGAATTTTCCAAAGACCTGAGAGAGTGGAAATCGAAAGTAGCAATTTTCGTCGAGTAGTTAGAAAGATTGCAATGAGATTAGGTATTATGCTGATGAAATCCACGATGACCTTCCTACTAGCTAATTCTGGACGATCTTACTGAATCTATATCTCTAATTCGTCCAGTTCTGCGTGCAGTTTTTGTCTAGATTTACCGACCGCTTGATAGGATCTCGTAATACAAGATTTCCTCCCCAATTCAATAAGAAACAGAGCTTCGGACTCTCTTCGGACGAAGACCGGTTTTGGGAGTAGCTAATTATGGTTGGTTTCGCTTGCCTTAGAACCATCGTTGATTGCTTCAAAAACGGTGCGTTTTCGTTGCGTTTTTCGCGTAGATGTAGCGCGATCCTTAAATTTTTCCCAGAACCAAATTGTTGCGGAACACATACGTCCCAAACTTTATAGTATCTCTGCTAAGCGCCGGTCATTCTCGACGAATACCTTGATTTGATCATTCGAAAGTAGCGGAGAGTTTACCCGAACGTTCTTAGTCGAAATCGTTAGCGCTAAATTTGCGCGAGCAGTTTTATCAGCTAAAGCGCTTTCTTCATAAATAGCGCATGTTTTCCGAAAAGCATCGAGTGCCCAAAGTGAACATTGTTTTCTTCCATTCTCAAAAGGGTACGAAACTGACGCAAATTGTCTCTCAGATAGTATGTTCCGAATGACACTGATATATATATACATGTTTGCCGAATATATATATACATGTCTGCCGAATCTAGTTTGCCGAATCTCAAAGACTAGGCAGAAAATATTTCCGGACGACCCGGAATACATATATATAGCAGAATATGTGTCTAGCCGGTGCTGTTTATGTACGAGAATTCGTATCGTATCTCCGAAAATGAACATAAATTGACACTACGCGCGATACTCGGTGGAACGACCTTCTCCACAACTATCTGTTACGCGAAACAGACAGCCGCTGCTTTTACATCGACTCGTTTGTTCCAAGGACTGAACGAGCGAAATTTCTTTCTGGATCTTTTTCAATTTCTGGCATAACGACAACTACTGCTATTATGGCGACTTATCGCCCGATTAGATTCGCAGAGCCAAAGTGATTTGGAATTTCTTGGAATTCATCGAGACGTGTACCTAGGGACGGAAACGATGCGCGGCTCGCAGAGAAGCCCCATTGATCCATCTGGCATTTCAATTAATCGTTCTGCTCTTGACTGCAAACCCGTAGAGAAGGCGGCAAACTTTGAACTTGAAAACGGTTTCCACCACCGTCCATTTATCTCTACGAGCGGAAACACGAATAGTATTCGTAATCTCTCTGCGTTTCTAGTGAAAAAAGAAAAGAGTACAAGTTTTTGAGGGAAGGAGTGGAATTTTTATTCCAACACCGAAATTTCCTCGATTCTACGTTTGCGAGTAATTTTGAATCTGCCATCGAGCACGAAGATTCAGAGGCAGAAGTTCTCGTGAGAAAATTTCTCGCTTGTGTAAGACGATCGGATGAGGACGACGATATTTGTGCGGCATTGTACTTGCATGGCGTGCAGAGAGCGCTAACAATTAATTTATTATTGTCCCAATCACACCGTTATTGCTTTCACTCAGCCGCAACACGTCAGTCGAAGCGGTTTGCGGCGGCTTCTGCAATCGTCAGTGTGATTCAACAGGCGGCGATTTTTACGTTTCTCCACTCGGTCGATCGTCGTGGCAACACGGTTACACGTTCCTCTTACGCGTCTGTCGTCGCAAGGAAAAATTTCTGACTGAATACGTTTCCTCAGATGATAGGAATCCTCCATTACTCATATCTTGTCGTTGAACTAACTTTTCTTTTCGGGTTTCTCTTTTTCAATCTCGTAAATGCCTCATGCCAGGTGACGACTGGTGTCTACCATGCAATTCCACGTATCACGAACCTGCTGAGGTTCGATTATCACTAACGTGGGGGAAATGAATGAATATGACGAATCTTGCCTTGATTTTATTATACAGATTGAATCGAGAGCGTTGTGGTTTTCCTTTTCGAACTAAGCGAGGATTGAATATCGACGATATATCGTGGAAAGATGGACGGCATCTGAAGCAGTGAGTGACTTTATTAACTCAAGTGATGAATTGACTGGAATAAACTCACTGATCTAATCTGTCGAATTAATCTTTTAAATGTTTTATTTTTCTGCAGGGCGTGTGGCTTATGGACGGCATCTGAAGCAGTGAGTGACTTTATTAACTCAAGTGATGAATTGACTGGAATAAACTCACTGATCTAATCTGTCGAATTAATCTTTTAAATGTTTTATTTTTCTGCAGGGCGTGTGGCTTTTTCCGAGCACTTTATCCGCATTTAAGAATGCTACGATAATATGTAGTATACTGTTTATTTTTGCAAGTTTATTTGTAAGAAAAGTATTGAAATATCTGCTGTAATTCAAAGTTATATTATTGACCTGCAATGGTATTTCTTCGATGTCGTAATTACCTGTATTCCGTATTAGAGGGTTGCTGTGATTGTGGTTGTATGATCGGCTGATGGATTCTTATGTATACATACACACACGCGCGCGCACATATATGTTTACACACACACACACACACACACACACACACACACATGTTGGTAGGCTATTTGCTATTTAGTGTAGTTGCGCTACTATTGTATCGCATTACTTGTTTAATATGATTCGGAACAGCCTGTTTTATGCATTTATATATTATTTATACGCGTTTTGTCTCAGACGTGGTGTCTGTACAAAGTTTAACGCATCTCTTAAATTTGCTATTTCTCTCTATCATAAAATATATTTTCTCGAAGGCAGAATAGGCAAGGTTAAGAAATTCTTAGAAATATTCTAAATACTCGAAATTTATAGCCTCGCATGAGGTCCAAGGTCGACTCTATTGTGTATTCACCGTGATCGTAAGAGAAAGTTAGATTTATGATTATCATTTATGACAAAGTTAATACCCTAAAGTAATTTTGGCAATTGCTTTTAGAGCCTAACTGCCCGGGAATGCCTAGGAATTATTGTGTCCCTAGAGACACGCAGGAAGACACGTCCATCCTTGACCTTGGCACCCACTTTTATTTATCAGGAAATTTCAATCGTTCAATTTCGTCGATTTATTTCGGCCAAGAATTCGATCGATCGAGCAAAGTTTGCGCTATCGTGCTATAATAAAAATATATATGTTCTCGTTGAAAATTGAAAATTGAAAATCTTTTAGTCGAGTGTGCACTTTAGTCAAGTGCTTCTCGATGTTTCGAGATTTTTTCTGTAATTTGTCACCCAATCGAGAGCTACTCCGAGAGATTACCGTGGCAAAGCAAACTTGGAATTTCTGATGGCGGCAACGGCAAGTCGACGTGTCTACGATATTGCTTCCGTATCTAGAAGCAATTTCGGCTGTAGCCCTGGGTTGGATGCCAGCTGCTTTTCTGGCACGGCAGACGTGCGTAGCAAAATGTCTCTTGCAATCTCCCCTGGCCTCTCATTTTCGCCGAGTAATACTACGCTTTTCTAGATTGTACTCATCACTTCGCCGCCCGTCTTGCATCTTTTCTCCGTTTCAACAGATATTGTATGCTTTCGAACGAAGCAATTATCCATAACTTGATGATCAAACGAGATCAAACGATATCGAATGAGAGCTAGAGAGATAGAAAGAGAGAGAGAGAAAAGCGGACTTTCTATCTCCTTCTCTCTCATCTCATTTTCATGAGTGCACATCTAGTTTCGAATAGGAAAGAAGAAAAGGAAGTCTGCGACTCATTTCCTCCGTTTTAAATAACCGCCACAGCCAGACTGACTACATACATACGTTTATTACGTGGTTTCAGTATCCATCAGAATTCATTCAACTCTTCGTACCGCTTTGCCAATGTTACAACATTGCCCTGCTCTTCTCTTCTCCCCCGTGAAAAATACCTAATACTTCTCTTGCAGAAAGGAGACCATGCCAGGCCCAATTCGTCTACCATGTTGCTGCACCGTTTCCGCGTTGCTCTGAATCCGCAAGCTACATACACTATTCCACGATTCCAATCACGATTTGTTCTCTACTGTACGCTACGTTTCCATTGTCTTTGATTCTCCCCTGTCTTCACAGTCTGGCTTCACGGGAGCGGTTTAGCGGTTCGAACACGCGTCTTCCTACTATCCCATCATATCTTCAACTAACTTCGTTATATACTCAACTACTTGATTCTCCGTGAAAACGATCGGACAAAACGCGAGATTGCATTTACGAAAACATTGAAACAGGCGTCCACCCTTCTCGTTCGCTAGTTTCCTTCTCTATACTCCAGCCTTTCCTATTATACGACATATCCTGTAATTTCCGAGATGATAAGCGGCGGCGTTCTTGACTAGCGATCGAATCTGAAACTCATGGCACTGGGACCAGTTTCCCTCCATTCAGAGACTTTGACTCCAGCGAATCGCCCGTTTCAACGTTTCCATTTATTAGTTATTAATAACTAATTGTTAATAACTAAAACGATGTCACATTGTCTCGCGTGACGGATTCTTGAGACGATTGGGACGGGCGTTCTCCACGAGGCGAGGAGTATTAACGCTGTTGTTTTTATCATCGCAATACTCATCGTAGAACTCGTATCGTGTTATATCTGCCGCGACAAGCGGAAAAGCTGCGATGTTTAACGATATGTTCGCCTAAACATTCATCGAGAAACTCGTGTTCAAATCAAATGAATCCGTGAGAAATTGGAGTGGAATGAAAGTTCTCAAATATCGATACACGCACTCATCTTTCAATGAGTTACTGACGATTCTTCCGTTGATTACAACACGAACAGAGATATACCAAAGATTTGCCAGAGAGGAAATATCCAACGCCCCGAAGCTAGCCTTGGGATGAAATATCTTCAGATTTCCGAGAAAATTTGTTCTAGCTTCGTTTTCTCGAGAGGAACGAGTTTCGTTTCGATTCACGCAATTCGTTTGCATTCGCCCAGAAAAAGAGAGAAAGAGAAAAATAAAAAGAGAAGGCTGAATGGTTTCCTCGATGGTGGACTCGTGCGAGTAGGGGGCGTCAACGGGAAGAAGTGTCCTTGTTAGAAACTATCGGAAGCAAGAGCAGATAGCTTTGCACGTTACTCGTTGCATAATATACGTATACATTTTGTGGGTGGTCTTTTAAAATGGGTCGAGAGTGCAGATTTCGCCGTCCTCTCCCTTTCGCGGCCGTTTCACCCCTCTATCGATAGGGTTGCATATCGAACAATCGGTGCTGGGGAGGAGATTAAGCCGCACCACGGCTTCGGCAGCTCTTCTCTTTCGCGAAGGCATTCGTCTGTTTCACATACATTTACTCCTCTTGCCTCTACCTGTTGCATATCGAACAATCGGTGCTGGGGAGGAGATTAAGCCGCACCACGGCTTCGGCAGCTCTTCTCTTTCGCGAAGGCATTCGTCTGTTTCACATACATTTACTCCTCTTGCCTCTACCTGTTTTTTTTTCTTTATTTATATACGGTTCAGAGGTTTTCCTAAAGCCTCGGTGCCGAGGCGTCAGTGCCGGGTTACCGATCAAAATCACCGATACATGTCTTAGTCGTCTACGCATTTCCCCCAAATTTTTCTTCTCTTCCCTTTACTTTTTCTTTTCTATTCTTTCCTTTTCTCTTCTTCTCTTTTCCAATATTTTCGTTCATATGGCCCAGTTTTCCCATTCTCGAAACATTGCAATTTACATTCATCTAACCTAGGATGAACTTTCGTTCTAGATCCAGCTTCGAATTGAACACAATTGGAGTTCAAACACCTCGTTTCCTGGTCGACCAGCGAACGTAAGTCGATTTCCTTCTCTTGCTCAACTCCGGCCTGACTAAGATGTTTTTACGAATTCCGAGTTTGCTTGCGTTCTTCTCATATAATGCGGACAACGATAACCCAAATGTTTCCACCCAAATTTTTAAAATCCCCCGAAAGAGTTCAAAATTTCTACCTTCCTCTTATATGTATATTCTTATATATATATGTTCAGAGTTTACTTTGAAGATTTTATCTTCGTTTCCATTCATTCACATCATATCCTTCGCACCCGTCACCGTCTCAGCCTTTTCTCCAACTTGCGTCGTATTTTCGAGCATTAGATCTATGATCGACTGGAGGATTTCCACGTGACTATTGCATTCCTCTGTACACGTAGAGGATGCCTCCGCAACTAGCTCGTTTATTTTCGCCTTCTTTCTCCCGCGCCCGTCATTGAATTGAAAGAATGTCTTCCTCCACCTGGGGCGCGTTGCGTCCGAAGAGCAACGGGAGATCGATCGATGAAAGAACAGAGGGATTCGTTATCAGAGTAGTGTGCTATGCACTCCTTCGCGATCGTTAGTCTTCGAGGTTAACCATACCTTTCCTCCAACTCTCCGTTATGCGATTGCGGACTTTCTTCGCTTCCTTTGTCCAACACAGAACTATCCTACTAGACGTATATTTTGCCCGCCGCCGCAGCAGCCAAATTCGACGTTTGGAGTAATAGGCAATCGGAATACGTTGCCCGAGCATGGCAATGATCTCACAGCAGTAGCTCTCTCTGAAAGAAAGAGAAAGGGAGAGATGGTTGTTCGTGTCGCTCGCACACAAGAGAAACACAGATGATTAGCACAGACAGTAGTGATGTTGCATTATTTCGCTTCGCAAGGAGCATTTTCGGCGCTTTCTCGGATCCTGCGAACGGTGACTAGCTGCGAGCTGCAGCAGCAGTTTCTAACCCGAATGGGGCCATTCGATTGTGGCTCGGTTGCGAGCCATAAATTCGCCGGTTATATAGGGCACCGCGACAGCATGCTGGTGGATTCTAAGAGGGCATGCACCGTTTCCACAGTGAATGTCCCCTCGACCCACTTCCCCACTCCAATACATTCCGATTCTCGCAATGCGGCGCAGTTCGCAACAATCACGAAATCGCAATACGACGTCCAGTGGCGTGATCCTCCCTCTACAGTTCGAACCGTAGCATGCATGCTGTTCAAAAGTATATTGAAATAATCAACACATTAAGTCAAGCCAAACTACTCTCGAATCAACAATATTTATTTATTCGTATTACGTGTTAAATTGTTGTGCTTAACCTCTTTAAGCTGTCTCACAATATAACGTCTAATGATCCAGCCATCTTGTAAGAGTCTAACGATAATCTAGTAATCTCTAATAATCTAACAATTTTGTGGTTCAATTCGAAATGAGCGTCAATACGCAATCCTACATCACGGTTCTTGCGTTCGTGATGCGTTACACGTTTGCGTTTTTTTTGTGATTAATTCATTACCACACCATTTCACTTCGAAGTTTCCATTGTCAAATGAAATTTCATAAGCGAAGTTCTATACTACAAACGGAAGATGACATTGTTGAATTAGAATTCACTCGCGTCTGATCCAACGTGAAGTTTGCTACAATTTTTTTTTGTTAACATTAGTTTTCAGGCAGTCTTTAGTTTAACTCGAGCAATGCGAATTGAATCGTGCGCGTATAGGTGCTCGATACAGCAGCCAATACGATAAGCCGGAAATCCTTTCTCACGGTTCAAATAAGAATTGCTGTCAGATTTCACGTCGAATAGTGTCAGAGCGTTTGGTCAAATTACAATGCGCTCCCATATCTAATAATTACTTCTTTTTCCTAACGAAACTCTAATTACATGAATGGATAACCTGGACCAAATCCAAACCTAGTTCAAAACTGAAGATTGTGTAAGTAGTTTATGCTGTGATTGTTAAATTAGGGAAGCGCTATCGTGTAACGTTTAAGGCATGAAAACGGTTAAAGACGATTTTTCCACCAGATTTTCCTTCGTGATCGTAAGTAGGTTCTCGATGAACGGGAACGGGGACACAAAAACCTAATTACACGGGGCACATTAAAGAGAGATGTTGAGATGCCCAAAATTACGTTCCCACAAAACGTCGTTGGAATTTAATTACGAGCTGGAAATTTATCGCTTGCAGCTAAAGAATGTCGCAATTATTCATCGCCGGAGTATCTTTCATTATTTTCGCCGAACAAAGTTGCTAACAATTAATCCTCGGGGATGTCTGTCAAGCCAGCGAAACAGTTACTCGTCGCGTCTCCTTTGAACAAATTTCAATTACGAGGAACCGATGGAGAATGACATCTCTGGTCAAATATCTGCGCAATGACCTTTCTGCCCGATATGTCCGTTCGGGAGAAGTTTGTCCAACAGGAAACGATCCAGTGATCCTCTCAGGAAACGATCCAGTGATCACTTTCATGAATATCACTTTATTGTACATAAATATTATCTAATATTACTTATATATTCTGAAATACTACAGTTTTCCGGTTCATGAAATGAGTTTTACATATGAATAATCAAAATTTTCGACATTCATTCTGTCAACATATAAAATCAAACTGATGATTTTACTATGCATTGTGGGGATCACTATTAAGAGGATTTTATTCTACATAAATATCATTCAATACTATTTATCGAGCCTGAAATAATACGTTGTTCCGAAACGTGAAATGCGGTTTATATATATCCGGTCAACATATTCGACATTCATTCTGACAGAATATTAAATCGATCTGATAGTCTTCTATTATTCTCCGTACTGCGGAGATGACAATTAACCCCATTTTATAGTACATAAATATCACCTAATATTATTAATAGAGCCTGAAATATTACGTGTTTCCGGTACATGGAATGAAGTGTTGATATTGTACAGCAAAAATTTCGATAACCATGATCTGAAGTTATATGTCGGCCTCTGAATTATTACGGTGCTTCGAAACGTGGAATGAGGTTTACATATACTTGTTGAAAATCCTCGACATTCACCGTATCTACATATTATCAAGATCTGATTGTCTTACATCATTCTAACCTTCGCCGGTTCACAAATTGTTCTTTTTTTATAATATATAACGGCGACTTAATAATATTTATCAAACCCTCATGTTTATGGTCATCCGAACGGACTGGGATTTACACATGACCCTTCATAATTATCAACATTTATTCTGTAAATATATTATCTCTATTAGATGGTCTTGTTTTATATCTAATGGTCTGTTTTGTATCTACGCAACGATCATCGAACCGTAATATTTCAGGGTAGATCAATAGCCCTTTACAATTGTGTCCATTGTGATCCCCTTGGTGCGCAGGATAATAAAAAGCTCACATGGAGATAACATATGGATAGAGTGAATGTCGGAAACTTTGAGTTGTCGTATGTAAGCCACGAACCGTGGAGGAAGACCGTAATATTTCAAGGTAGATAAATATTGCTAGATCATAGTTTTAGAAATCAAAATTCTTTCATTGTGAAACAAGCGATGCGTAGAATAATATAAAATCACTAGATAGATATAATGTATTGGTAGAATGAATGTCGGAAATTTTAACAAGTCATATCTAAGCTCCGGAACGTGTCGGAAGGCCGTAAATTTTCGGATTAGATTGTAGTTATGTACGACAAAATTTTCTTCATACTTATCCCCACGATGCGTAGAATAATATGAGACGATCAGATCGGAATAATATATTGACAGAACGAGGGTTTTTTTTGATTTGTCACATGCGTGCCACGAACAGTAAAGGGTAACCATTATTTCCGGTATTGATAAGTAAATCTAGGTTGTAGTTATTATTTAAAAATTGTGCCCATTCTGATCACCGCGTTTCGTGGAACAATATAAGTCCATCAGACGATATATTATATATTATATATCCATCCATCAGATAATATATTATATATATAACAGAATGAAGAAAATTTTGAAACGACAATTGTAAGTCACGTAACGTACCGTAGGACCATAAATTTCGGAGATGCAAAATAATATTAGATATTCGTTTTATATTAATAGGCTGCATTCCTTGTAAACACGGCGATGCATAAAGTAACACAAGACCATTAGATCGAGATAACATAATGACAGCATAAATGTCGAAAATTTTGTACACCATTGTAAACTCCGAAACGTACCGGAGGACGTAAGATTCTTGGACCATATGTAATGGATCGTCGTATTGTACCAAAAAAATGTACGCATAGTGCTCGCTATGATGCGTAGAATAACACAAGACAATCAGATCGAGATTATACATCGACAAAATGAATGTTGAAAATTTTTCACGGTCATATAGAAATCCCGTACCGTCCCGTAGAAACGTAAAAAATTTCGGGGTTGATAAATAATATTAGACCATCAGCATGTATTAAAACATTGAGTTCATGTGATTCCCGAGATGCGTAGGATATTATAAGCCTATCAGACCGGGAAAGTATATAGACAGAATGATTGTCAAACATTTTGAATTGCCATATGTAAGCCTCGAGCCGGACCGAAGGATCGTAATGTTTCGGGGTCAACAAATAATATCTGATAGTCGCTATATCCTAAAAAATTGTTTTATTCTAGTCGCTGCAATTCTTAGAATTAGAGAAAACAATCAGCTCGACATAATGTAATCATAGAATGAACGTATAATGTTTTGCATGGTCGTATTAGAGCTCCGAGCCATACCGGATGACCGTAATATTCCAGCGCCGATAAAAAAACACACAATCGTCAATTTATATTAAAAAATTTTGTTCATTATTATGCCTGTGTCGCGCAGAATAACACAAGACCATCAGATCGAGATAAATATACTGGCAGAACAATCGTCTAATGTTTTGAATGTTGATATGTAAAACCGGACATGTAGCGGTGGGTCGTTACATTTCGTGGTCGATGAATAATGTAAGTCGTCATTAAACCATTGAAACCATTGTCCACCCCGCGATGCGTAAAACAATATTAGACCATAAAATAGATATGATATTTTGGCAGAATGTATTTGAATATTAGATCATCTTATATAGTAATCAATCCACGTGCTGTAACTCAGTAAAGTTTCAGACACGATAAATAATAATAGATGATATTTATGTATAAAGAAGCTAATTTTTGTGAACCCTACAATACGTAGAATTATATAAGACAATAAATTCGATATGATATATTGACAGAATCAGTGTGGAAAATTTTGTACGGACATACGTAAACATCATTCCACGTACCTGAAATCTCTTACAATTAAGGCTCAGTTAAATATATTGATGATACATATGTTCAAACAAAAATAATGGGGTTCATAATAAATCCCACGATGCGTACAATATTTGAAAAACATGAAATCGCTGTGATACATTAACAGAATGACTGTGGTACATTTTGAATTAATATATGCTTACCTCATTCCACGTACCGGAATTCGTAAAATTTCAGGCGCGATAAATAATATTAGATGATATGGAAGTAAAAAGAAACGTGACCATTGTGAACGCCACAATGCGTAGAGTAATATAAGACAATCAGATCGAGATAACACAATGACAGATTTAATGTGGAATATTTTGAAATGTCTTAAGTAAGCCCGTAACCTACCGGAAGACCGTAACATTTCTCGAGGTCAGTAATAAATAATAGATCGTCGTTATAAACTAAAAAGTTGTGCTCCTTGTGACTCGCGCGATACTTAGAATAATGTGAAACCATCAAACCGTCGAAAATATTGAATTGCATTTCCCGAAACTTTCCAGAGGAACGCAATAATTCGGGGTTGATAAAATTACAGACGTTATTTATAAAAAATTGTATTCTCTGTAATCCCCACGTATGACAATGTAAAAGAATCAGATGGATATAATATATTGATAGTGGGAACGTCGGAAGTTTTGAATGGTCACATGTAATCCACGAATCGCAACATAGAACCGTAATATTTCATGGACGATACAAAATATTAGATCGCCGTTGAAAAATTGTATTCATTGTTATGCTTTGGAATAATATGGTGTCATCAGATCGAGATAATGTATCAGTAGAACGAATATCACAAATTTTGAATTGTCACATGTAAGTTCCGAACCGTGTTGATGTAACACTTCGGGGTCCATTTATAGTATTAGATCGTATTAAAAGAATTACAATTGTTTCCAATGTGATTCCCGCGATGGATATCACAATATTATAACTTCAGTTATAGATAATATTTAGACTGAAAGAGTGAAGAAAATTTTGAACTGCCACATGTGAGCCCCAAAAAGAAACGGGGAACCGTAATATTTCGTGGACGACAAATAATTTTAGACCGTGAATGTGCACAAAAAATGAGTTTATTGTGATCTCCGCGCTGCGTAGAATTATATAGGACCATCTGATCAATATAATAAACTGACAGAATGAATGTTGAATGTATTGAATTGCCATATGTAATCCCACACCCGTACCGGATTACTGCAATATTTCATGGTGGATAAATAATGTTAAAACGTCATTATATAAAAAAAATTGTGTTCATTGTGATCCTCGCGATGCGTAGAATAATATAAAAAAGTCAAATCGAGATAATAAATTGACAGAATGAAAATTTAAAATTTTTTATTATCATACGTAAGCCGAACCGTAACGGAGATCCGCAAAATTTCGGTATCTATAAATGATATTAGATAGTCATCAAATATTGAAAAATTATGTTCGTTATGATCCGAGCGATGCGTAAATTAATATAAGAACATCAGGTCGAGATAATATATCAACAGAATGAACGTCGGAACATTGAATGGTCATATGGAGACCCTGGAACGTACCTGAAAACCGTAATAAATCGGCGTCAATCGGCGTCGTAGTTATATACTAAAGAATTGTATTCATTTTGAACCCCGCGATTCATAGAATAATATAAAGCAATAAAATCGATTTGATATATAGACATAATGAATGTGGATAATTTTGAATGGACATATGTAAACCTGATTCAACGTACCGAACTCCGTAATGTTTGAGGCCCGATAAGTAATATTAGATGACATTTATATGAAAAAAATGGTTTTCATCATGAACCACACGATGCCTAGAATAATATAAGTTCGTAAAATCGGTATGACTATTGGCAGAGTAAATGTTAAAAATTTTGAATGGTCGTATGTAAACCTCATTCCGTGTATCGGAATTCCGTAGTATTTGAAACTCGATAAATAATGTTAGATGATGAATGTATCAAAAATATGGTGTTCATTGTGAACTCTGCGATGTGTCGAATTATAACCATCAGATCGATATGATATATCGACAGAATGAATGTCGAAAATTTGTAATGGACATCTGCAATTGTCATTCCATCTACGGGTACACCAAAATATTTCAGTAATGATAAATAATATTAGATGACATTTATGTACAATAAATAATATTAGATGACATTTATGTACAATAAATCGGTGTCCATAACGTTCTCCGCGATAGGAATAATAATATAAGACCATCAGATCTGTGTGTTATATTGGCAGAATGAATGTCGAACATTTTGGGGTGACATATGTATATCACATTCCACGTACCGGAAACTCGAAATACTTCAAACTAGATAAATAATATCAGATGTTGTGTATAATAAAATCGAGTTCATAGTGATCCCCGTGATATGCAGAATAATATAATACCATCAGATCGATATAACTTATACACAGAATGAACTTCGAAAGATTTGAAGTAACAAATGTATATCTCATTCCACCTACCCGAACATCACAATATTCTAAGCTCGATAAATAATGTTAGAATGAATATCGAAAAAGTTGAAAAGTCATATGAAAACTTCATTGCACGTACCGGAATCCTGTAGTATTTCAGGTTCGACAAATAATATCAGATGTTATTTGTTTATCGTAGAAAGGTTTTCATAGTGATCTATGCGATGCGTGGAATAATATAATTTTTAAACCTCATTCCACGTTCCGGAACTCCCTTACCTACATTAATCTATCGACTAGTGGGAGATTACCTTGGAGACCTGCTGCGGATATGAGTACGAACCGACGCGACACCGCCACCTGTCGCCACAACTACGGTGCTCTTCGTGTTCCGAACCCAATCTTCCTGCTAGAGGTTTCCAGTGAACTCGAAAGCTTGTACAGAATGGAAAACTATTCCCTGATCTCCTGACGACGTCTGCATGTCATTTTGGGTTATCCTGAACATAGTCAGTTTACGTCAGCCCGAATGGTATATTCCAAGCAAGCCAGAGATCTCACCCATTTAGAGTTTGAGAGTAGGTTGAGGTCGTTTCGTCCCCAAGGGTTCTAATCATTCACTTTACTAATGAAACTTGCACGCTTTTCACTGAGAAACGGCTGAGTGTCAGCAAACATGAAGGAAACTTCGTAGGGAACCAACTACAATATGGCACGATTAGTCTTTTGCCCCTGTATTCAGTTCCGACGACTTTTTGCACGTCAAAATCGCTACGGAACTCCGCCAAAGTTTCCCCTGACTTCGCTCTGATCATACATAATTCACCATCGTTCTCACAGTGAGAGCAAAAGGAATGCGAGGCCGCACAATTAATCCTCCAATCCTCCCACGATCGGCGCGAAGACCGACTTCCACTTTCATTTCGTCTTTAGGTTTAAGCATCCCAAAGACTCGCGCACATGTTAGACTCATTGATCCGTGTTTCACGAGGAGTACTGGGTGTATCCAATGCAATAGGCTGGTCGACCATTAATCTGAGGTTTGGCCAGTCTGATGACACTGCCTACTAACAGCTGGCCAGGGCCGGGGACGGCACAGCATCCGTATTTCTGATAAATTCTGATCGAGCATGCAGCGCGATAGAAGCACACACATTCGAGAATGGATTGGCTACGGCTCGATATCGTGAGTGTTCCGTCGTACGGAACGACTCCCACTCGGGCCGTAGACCGACACACAACTGGTGGAGACGTCTTGCTAGAGACGAAGTTTACGAATATGACCCAGGAATGTCCGATCCGAAGGATCACTATGATCACTATGATCACTATGATCACTATGACCACATATTATTGTGCATAATTATCAACTAATATTATTCATTGTGCCTGAATATTACGGAGTTCCGGTACGTGGAATGAGGTTTACATATGACAGTTTAAAATTTTCGACATTCATTTTGTCAATATATCATATCGATCTGACAGTCTTATATTATTGTACGCATCGTGGCTATCACAATGAACAACATAACTTTGTGCATAAATATCATATAATATTATTTATCGATCCTGAAATATTCCGGATTTCCGGCACGTGGGATGAAATTTACATATGCTCCTAGAAAACTATTGACATTCACCGTATCAGTATATTATTTCATTCTGATATATATTATTTCAAACTGTCTTATATTATTCTACACATCGCGGGGAACAGTAATCACTATTTTTTTATACGTAAATCATTTAATGTTATTTATCGGTAGTGAAGTGTAACGTTACTCCGTTACATCTCTTTGCTTACATATAACAACTCAAAATTTTCGACATTCCTTCTATCAATGTGTCAAATCGATCTGAAGTCCTTAAATTGTTCTCTGCACCGCAAGGATCATAATGAACGTTACTGTTTGGAAATAAATGTCACCTAACATTATTTATCGATCCTGAAATATTATGAACGATATGTTTCGAAGATTACATATGAACTTTCAAAATATTCGACATTCATTCCTTCAATATATCGATCTGATGGATTTATATTATTCTGCGCACCTCAGATATCAGTATGAACACAATTTTTTAATATATAACGAGGTAATATTTATCGTCTCTGAAATATTACGTTGTTCGTATATACGGAATAAGGTTTACATACGCTACATGAATATATTCGACGTTCACATTATCAATATACTATGTGGGACTGGTGTTCTTATATTCTTCTCCGCATCGCGGGGATCACAATAAACAAAATTTTTCAATGTATTACTACGATCTAATATTATTTATCGACCCTGAAGTATTACGGTCTTTTGGTACGATTTGGGTTCTTCATATGACCATTCTAAATTTTCGACAAACATTGTATGAATTTATCTCTTTGATCTGACGTACTTATATTATTCCACGCAACACGAGGTTCACATTGAACAGATTTTTTTTTAAATATAACGATTATATAACGTTAGTTATCGTCCCAGAAATTTTACGTCAATTTTGGATCAGTACGAGGAGTAAGGTTATGCGCCTTGATATTTCTCTACATTCACCGTATAGATATAATATCTCGATCTGATGGTCTTATGTTCTACGCAACGCGAGGATTTTTATGAACACGACCTTTTAATAACGACGACTTGATACTACTTTTCGACCCTGTAATTATACGGTACTCTGATTCGTGAAATGTTGTTTATATATTCTCCTTGAAAATTCTGGACAATCACGGTTTAACTACAATATCTCGATTTCGATATTATATTATTCTTCGTGTCGCGGGCATCACAATGAACTACATCTTTTGCATATAAACATTATCAAATATAATTTATCGAATCTGAAATGTTACAGATTTCTGTAACAGGGTATGAAGAATACAGGCGCTCCTTCACAGCTTCATTGTTATTCCGATCTGATTGTCTTACATCATTCCACGCCTCGCAAGATTCATTATGAACAGAACTATTTTGTATGTACACATCATGCAATTTCATTTTTCATGCCTGATATGTTACGGAGTCCCGATACGGGGTGTGGTTTACATATGCTCGTGCAAAGCTTCATACATTCACCGTATAATTATATTATCTCTATTTGATTGTCATAATATTCTATGCGTCGTGGGGATCATTATGAACACAATATTTAAATTACAAAGATGATGTAATATTGTTTATCAAGCTTGATATATTAATATGTAAGTACTCCAGTACGGTAAGGAGCTGACTTATGACCATTCAAAATTTCTAACATTCATTCTGACAACATATCGTACCAATTATATGGTCTTATATTAATATACGCTTCGCGGGGTTCATAATGAACACCATTTTTTTGAACGCAAATATCATCAAATATTACTTACCGAGTTTGAAATATTACCGAATTCCGTTACGTGGAATGAGGTTTACATATGTCTATCCAAAATTTTCAACATTCATACTGTCAATATATCATATTGCTTTTATCTTTTTATATTATACGCATCAAGGCTTTCAGGATGAACTCCATTCTTTGATACAAAAATGTCATCTAATATTATTTACCAAGCATCAAATGTTACGGAGTTCCGTTACGTGAAATAAGGTTTATTGCCATTATTTTGAGTGTCATTCAAAATTTTCCACACTCATTTTGTCAGTATGTCATGTCGTCTTTATTGTCTTATATTGTTCTACGCATCGCGAAGTTCACAATGAACAACATCTGTTTTTTTACATAAATATCATCTAATACTATTTATCGAGCCTGAAGTTTTACGAAGTTTCGGTACGTGGAATAATGTTTACATATGTCCAATCAAAATTTACCGCATTCATCCTCTCAATATATTATATCAATTTTAACGTCATATACTATACTGCGCATGGCAGTAATCACAAATGACGCCAGTTAAATATTATCTAATTTTATTTATCGATACCAGAAGCTATAAGGATTCCTGGAACGTCAAGTGAGGTTTTCATATTGCTCATCAAAATTTTCCACTTTCATTCTGTCAATATATCATATCGAAATTATTGTATTATATTTTTCCACGCATCACAGGGTACACGATGAACACAATAATATTGTACATAAATATCATCTAATATTGTTATTGAAACTGAAATATTACTGAGTTCCTGTTCGTGGAATGAGGTTTACGTATAATCATTAAAAATTTTCCACTTTCGTTCTGTCAAATTATCACATCGCTTTTATTGTCTTATATTATTCTACGCATCGCGGTGTCCACAATTATTTTCATTACTTAGTAAAGAAATATTGTATAATATTATTTATCGATTCTGAAGTATTACTGTGCTGTAGCTCGATTGAGTTCTGCAGATAAAGGGACTTTATTTGGACAATCAATATTTTCTTCGGGGATATTTCTCCCCAGGTGTAAAACAGAGGACGCAGACAAAGCTGCCCATAATGAACAGTAAGACAATACGGTTATAGAAAATTGCAGAGCTGGGAGAAATCTCGTGCAGCTCTGCTATTTGCAAAACGCCCGAAGTCTACTACGGAGTAAAAATTACAGTACCGGCAGCATTGCAGATTTGTTGTGCACAACGTCATGCACTCATCTAAACATGGCAAGTATACGCTAGTGGCGTGTACCCGCAATAAAATAACAAATAAGACCTGACGCATTTTCACATACACTACAAACAAAGTAAATGAAGATAAAAAAAATAAAAATGTAAAAATAAAATAATGAAAATAAGCGAAACTTAAAACGCAGAATAAAAATAAGATACAAAATATAGATAACCTAGAATAAAATACAGAATAAAAAGAAAATGAACTATAACGCTAAATAAAAGGAACACATAGAAAGTAAATAGTGTAAAATAAAATAAAATAAAGTACGTTGGAGAGAATAAAAAGGAGTGACAACGGAAGTGGGTTAGAAAATGAAAAACAAAGGAATGGGGAGTCTCTCGCTGACATGAATACCGGAGCACGACATTGCGGTGTCAGCGTGAATGTTGAGGGAAGAGTCCCTTTCGTTGCCACGCACGGACTTCCGATTAAACGCGTCGACGTGGTGTGGAACGTCAGACCTATGGAGGCTTCTATTGCAATGAGTGTCTGGTGAAACTTTAAGAATCATACAAAGGCCTTATTTTCTATTGTACTGAAGGAGTGGATGTGATTGCAGCGAGTCCATTGTAATGCAAGAGTGAAAGAGATGAAAGACGTGTAAAGAAAGATAGTAGGGGTGAGGTTGCAACAGTTCCCGCCGACGTGCAGGCACATGTTAGTTGATCTTCCTGGTTATTGGTTGCTGATTGCTAGTTGCCAGTGTGTGACTACACTCTCGTGATCTCGGAGACGTGTTCATTGGTGCTGACGGTATTGTTCGCGAGCTCACTATCACGCGCGGACGCGTTTGCGTGCGTGCCCGCGGGAAGCGTCTTTCGCGGCTGGCCCCAGCACACTCTACTGTTGGATTACAGAAATATGTTCAACGTACATGTCGGGGCAAAGCGATAGTCTCCGACACCACCAGTTTTCCCATCAAGACATCATACCATGTTTACACTCTCGTTATGCTGGTGCCAGGCACCCATGGCGACCACGACCAGTCGTCTGCACAATTTAACCGCACCCAATCGCGTCTGCGAGGAGCTGGTACTTTGCGATTTTTCCCGAGCCTCGCATTTTTGAATGCCTCAAAGTCGAAGGGCACGTTCACATCCACAATGACACCAGTCTCGTATGTCACGACAATCCCGGGACGCACAGCCGGGAGGCCCCCGCCGCCACCCGGGACATACTGCTTGCCACGTGTTTCCCCGAGAAGCTTGGAGGCCGCAGCACGTCTCTTGACAACTGCATTGTGGCGCAACTGCCGAGTGACTGGGTGGGGGCCGCAGTGGTAGTGCACGTGGAGCAACGTGGAGTTACCGACTGGTAATCGCATCGCCGGCATCTCCGATCGCCGTCGCCCAATCTACGAAGCCCATTTAAGAGGAGCACGTCGAGACGCGCGTGATGCACAAAGCGCCAGTCGGCGAAACTGATGTACTGACC
>NIPQ01038159.1:0-10965 GCA_002806875.1 Lepidotrigona ventralis hoosana | reverse complement strand
TTTTTTTTTTTTTTTTTTTTTTTTTTTTTCAAAGGTGCTTTTACATCATGCAGCAATTGAGGAAACACGTACACTTTTGTTCGCGAAAATTGTAAAAATTCGAAATGGTTGAGAAAGCTTTTCATAATTAGAATTACAATGGCCTTGAAGATTGAAATTTTCTCTTCACAATGAGTGTTCAAATTTTGCCTCAGGTATGATATTTCTTTCTACCAACTTGTTAAAATTCGAACGGGTTGAAATTCAGCGACGTGACGTTAGAATTTCTTGAACATTTGCAAAGGAGAAATTTCCATATTTTATGAATTCGTGGCGAATCCACTTACGAGAAAAAAAAAAAATTCTTTTCAGTGATTTCAAAGATGTCCGAACTTTTACCATTTTTTGAGAATGACAGTTTCTTTATTTCCCCAGCCGCTGTATGATGTGAGAAAATATCTTATGTCAAAAGAAAAGAAAGTAAGTAGATTGTTGTACGATTTTTCTGAAATTCCAGCAATCTCAAATATAAATTCGACAATTCTCTATCAAGTATATGAACAATTTAGCGTGTGACTGTATACTGTTTAAAATTGTACAGAAACCGAAAAAAATACTGTCAAAATTCCCTTTATTCAAGAATCTCCCTTTTTCTGCAAAACGTCGAATTTCGTCTGTTTCGTTCGCGTAATTCTTCCTTTCGTGTAAACGAAATTGCTCGACTAATCGAGAGAGAGAGAGAGAGAGAGAGAGAAAAAAAGAAGAATGAAGAAAACAGTTTTATAATTGATTTAAATAATTCCTGCTCGTCTAAATTAATTCGACGGGGGAAGCAGGGTTATTCTCAGCGGGTAACGAAGTCCCGATTCGTTCGTTCTGACTTTCCAACTACTTGGAACTTCGTGTCCACAGTTCATACGGGAGAATAGACTTCTTTCGTTACTTTTATAGCATATTTAACGAGCCAAAGAAGAAACCGCGTGCCATCACCAAATCTCTCCTACCTTGGCTCGCCCCCTTCTCCCTCCTATTCGTCGTGGAACTTCCTTCCGTTTCGATAAACCGGCCACGTGCGCGGAATTTGATTAGCTTGATTTAGAAACTACAACACGACGGTTTATTAGCGTCGTTTGCGGCACGACACCGGGGCCCGGGCTGCTCTTTCATTAGAAATTAATGAGCGACCCGTCGTCGACAACGTCGGCCCGTACATCTTTTCTCTCTCCCCCTCTCTCTCTTTTCTCTCTCTTTGTCGTCCACCGGGCCGGAACGAAATTTAGAGGCCACGACAAAAGTTCTCCGCGCCGGTGAATAAAATATGCGCCCGACGAAACCAGTCCGCCGGTACACGAATTGCCGGTGAATCAAAATTAAGCTGCTCACCCCGATTGCCAACAGAGAGAGAGAGAGAGAGAGAGAGAGTGAGAGAGGGGAAGGAAGCAACTGCGACAGCGATGAGGAATTAAGGGAAACAGAGGGGAAAACCTTCTGGAGATTAGACCGAAGGGACGAATAAAATTCTTGAATGGACGATTAGGTTTGGGAACGCTATTCTTCTTCCAGTTGGAATCGAGGTCACGCCGCGAGGTCATCCTTGCCACGTCGAACGTCTTCTTTCATTGTCTTCTATCCCTGGGCATCGTCCCGCTTTTCGATCATTGATGAAGTTTCTAACAATCTGTATCTGTTATCCGTGGGTTCGATGTTCGAATTTTGCACGGGCGTGCACTTGATAGACTCATTCGCGAGAAATTGCTTTCATTTCCGGTATAAGGTTATAATGGATCGTAGTGTGATTTAAGACATTCTGAAGGTTCGCTTCAAATGAGTGAAAATCTAATTGAAACTCTTTATATAAAATTCTGGTTATTTCGTGTCTGTTTCTTTACGTAATTATTGATTTTTGTAGTAATTATCATGTCGATATATTATATACTATGATATATGACTATTGCATTGATACTATATATATATTATATACTATGATATTATATATATTATATACTATGATATTATATACTATGATATTATATATATTATATACTATGTTATATATTATATACTATGATATATGACTATTGCATTGATTCGTAATTATTGATTTTTGTGGTAAAAGTCAGATTTTGTAAATTGTTAAAGCGACCTTAGTAGAAATTCAAGTGTCATCTCTAAATTCAATAATAATTCATAAAATTCTTTGCCTACGTATTCGTAAAATTACAGTACATTTAAATAACAGTCTGCAAAAATATTTGTCAATATTTTATATTCGATATTGACCTCAAGCACGAAAAGCGAGAATCAGTGATTCCTTTATCTACTTTCTGTTCGATGATTCAATTCGTACTTTCCATACACATTTTTTGTAAACAGGAAGAAACTTAAAATATGGACTCATGTTGCTCATAAAAATTACAACGAACTCTCTGCTTCCGACATTTTTCGATCTATCGATAGGCTGAAACGTTGCATCCTTCGTTTACAATTTTTTCTTTTGTTTCTCGTTCTCTTCATTATTGTGTTCACTCGGGATGTGACAATTTTAGAAAATTTGAAAAAAACTGAAAAATATATCGATCAAATTGCTCGAAAATGTATAGCCAAGTTACGATCATTTGTAACATCTTCCTCAGTCCCGTATTTTTCACTTTGCCTCGGATTGTTTTATTCAAACGACGAATGAATCACAGGGGTCGAGTAGACTGCACAACAGAGATATTTTGGGCGCGCTGATTGAACGAAAGAGGTGATAATTTTCGAATTTTGCGGGGGAAAGATCGTGGACCATAGGCCAAGATTACACAGGCCATTCGCTCGGCTGCTTGTTTACCCGCATAATATCTTACATTATTGACAAGCTTGATTATCTTAAACATACTTTGCGGTGTCGGAAGCTAAAATCTCACCCCCTGGAGGAAACGAGGAGGCGAGGCTTGTTTCGTAGTAGCGAGCTCGCTAATATATTTATTAAGAACTCTCTCTCTCTCTCTCTCTCGCCACGAGAATCTCTCCCTTTTCTTCTCTTCTCCTTCTTTTTCCCTTCGTGCCCACTTAAACCGATCCCGAGTCCCTGGCATCCACGGGGAAAAGCCGTATCGTCCACCGTGAGAGTTACGTGTGTCACGAACGATTCCGGTTATTACTATCGATAGCGAGCCGGATATCCGACGCTGCTTCCTATCGCTGGATAAAAGACAAAAGATTGCGAGAAAGAGAGAAACGTACAGATAACGATCGAACAGAGTGACGTTATACAAGGTGGCCCCGTATGGTCCATTTCCTATGGAGGGAAAATAAATGTGGCTTCCTTTCGTTTTTCTTTTTTTTTTTTTATACAGAAATAAAAACCTTATACTTTAGCGAGACAGAAATATGAACGTAGGAAAGAAAATAATTTTAACCGTCATCTTTTCTCTTCTTTCTTAATGTAAAATTATTAGATGTAGGGAATTGGTTTGGCGCGTTCGTGTATTGAATTTCTGAAGTGAAAGTCGCCATATTTGTAGAATAAATTAAATAATTGTATCTACGGAATGAATAAATAGATTGTAGATTATTTCCTACGTGCTCTCTTTGTAAATTTGAAAATTATCAGCGTGCAAGACGAATTTATTTTACAGCACATAATTTAGAATTTTCTGGCCAATAAATAAATGAGGGGCTTGTTTAAAAAAGTGATCGATTTTTACAACCAATTTACAAGTAAATTGACCATGTCAACTGATTACTGAATAGCCTAAAAAAAAAAAAAAAAATCATAGTTCGCTATATGAGCTTTCGCACACGTTACTGAGTTGACCTGCAACAGTTAAATCATGATTATTCGTCCATAATCGCGCAGCTGGCGTACATATGCGACACACGATCGTCTAAAATCTTTTCAGTAAATTAATCTGTCGCATCTGAATGGGCATGTATCTGCGGATCACTCTGCACAGTGGTATAGTTATACGCCTGCTCGTACGTCCTCGTCGCAACGAGCTTTGTTATTCGGCGCAGCCAGGTGGCGGAGAGGAACGATTGGTGGTGGTGCACAGGACAACGGAGCGGGGGGTGGGATTAGATGGGCCGATTCACTCGACCTGGCGAAATCTTCGGCAACAACAGACAGGGAGAACTGGCTGGATATATTTGTGACCCAAATTGCGCGGAGGCCTTCGTGCATCGCAGCCGGCAGCCGGCCAAGCTTCGTTTGTGGTGGAATGCGAGCGAGTCGAACGGGGGTTGGACGACGAGAAGGAACACGAACGAGCGGTGGACAGGCAAGAGGGAGTGAGCTGACGAAAGGGTGAGCAGGTGAGGAAGCCGGGAGAGGGAGAAAGAGCTTTCGCGAAAGGTTTAGCTAGCTCCGCCCCTTGCCAATGGCAAGGCACAAGGGTTCGTTTGTCTTGGGGTGCGCTGGCCAATATCAACCTTGCCCCGGATGCGCAGCCTCCAAGGTGGACCAATCGGTAATAACGCGCGGGAAAACGCGTTTTCCCGCGGAAAAACTTTTTGTCACCGAGCGTTTCCCGCGAGCCTCAGCCATCCCTCGCGATCCACGCTGAAACACCTTTGTTCCTTGCGGCTACGCGTGCTAGCTGCCACCCTCTTCCTTCCTCTTCCTTCTCCTTCCCCATTGATCCGTTCGCGGTTATACTGGCCATCCTTCGGCTCGTTCGTCGCGCCCCTTCCGTTGTTTCACGTTCCATTTCCTCTCTCGCCGCTTTCGCCAGCTTATTTCACTCTCCTTTGACAACCGACGATGAACGAGTGAATGGAAGTGATACGAGCAGTTTCTCTACGTTCCCCTCTAACTACACTATGTTGCGACGAATGACTATAATTCTTCCTCCTTGTGTTGTTCAGTTATTTATTCAGTTATGAAACTCGGAGAAATTAAATTGCAAGGTGTAAAAAGAAGTTTGTAACAGTGAACATGAAGTTTTTCATTTATTTATTCGCTCTAGAAAATTTAGAGCATCTCTAAATTTTCTAGAGCATCTCTAGATTTTCTAGAGCATCTCTAAATTTAGGAATCTCTAAAAGAAATAACGAGGTTGTCTATTGAATGAATATTTCATCTGCAATACTGTCCTATTGCATATGTTTAAACTGTAATGAACTTGACCTCTAATGAATTATGTCACAGGAATGCACAGGCAGCTAGGGCAGCTAGAGATTGCTTTTTTTCAGTTTATTAGAATTCAAGCCAGAACTCAATGGCTGGAGCTGAATTGTATCATGTTTAAGTAATAAAAAATGGAAGAAAGTTTGTAAATAATTTTTATAGAAATTTAAGTAAACTTTTTATCATTAAATTAAAAAATTGTCTTGATTGCTATTTATTATTTATTATTATCTGAGTCGCACAAAGTCGTTTAATAATAATTACAGTATGGGATAAAACGAGTCACCTCTTTCGCCTTCACTCATTGAATTCTCATTGCTGAAATGCGCAATATTTATTACACACGTACACATACACTGGTATTGAGTGTCTAGACAGCGAACGTCTATTTCGATAATTTTATGCTACTTTATGAGAGATTCTTGTAGATAAATTTTATACCTTTGTCCGTGAAGCATGAGAAGGAAATGTATGAGCGTCACATGCATTATTATACCGAACAACTCTGTGTAGGCAAGCACGTACCTTTCTCCAAGGAAGTTTCGTACAAAAAAAAGAAGAAAAGAAAAAAAAAATATCGAAAAAGTTATTGCATCCGATTTCCCCCTGTCTCGACGCTTTGATGTATCTCCACGAAGTTCATGATCGATTGCTGCGTAATTACGATCGTCGTGTGCATTATTTAAATGCGAGGTACGCAGATGTCTCTTTAAAACACACCGAACACACGTGTACTACTACCGTACGCCGATGCGCACGAATTTATAACTTTTTCGTTATTAATTGTTATTAGCGTCGTGCTTTATGCCGTCGAATTCACTGCGGGGCTCACGAAACGTTGGCTATCTCTGCATCTGGAATAAAATAATGCCGGGAACGAAATTGAAAATTATGAAAATATTTCACGGCGATGCGAGCGACGAGGTATTTGTGTATTCGCACCCTTGGGAAAACGTGAACATCTATGACACGCGCGTTTTACGAATCTCGAGTGTAATTTTACAGATATTTGTGCATTAAAAGTGGAAACTCTTTTGCGATTCTTAACCAGTCAGTGTTAAACAATGGCAGAAAAATTCACTCGCTATTTATTTAATAAGTTTAAATATAACGTATCGCAGTTCTAATACTTAATAGTCATTTCTAAAGCGATAAATAATGGTAATAAAGTAGCTTAATGATAAGAGAATTAAACGATTTAACATTTCACTCTCAACTGTCCAGTTTTATACATTAATCGTATCCTCGCGTATATACTTTACGAAGTCGTTTGTTTTCTTCTTTTCTGATTAACCGATGATGTTCAGTGAGACGTATCCTTGAGAAGATAGAATTCCTCAGATGACGAGCAACGATTGAAAAATGTATCTCCGCAGGATTAATTTTTTGGAATTGTCACGCAAGAACGGGCCGGCAAATTACTTTTCGTCAATGGCCAGAGAGAATACGTTCTCTCTCGATACGTTTACAAAAATCCGCTTCACAGATGGAATACCTTCTCAGGAAATAGCCTGCCGCTCGTACCGTTTCCCCCCAGCCGGAGTTTTCCGTAACTCTGATTACAGCGCGAAGCATCCAATTTCATGGACGTTATTTATGTTCGCTTCTTTTATGAGTGATTTCATTAGCAGAAGATACGCAGCGGAGTAAGCAAACGTTTTCACGAACGCCCGCTGGCTGGCCTGGCGACTGTCGCGTAAATTAACATTTAAATCCGCCGGTCGAGAAGATGCACCTTAACGCGGCGAAGATTTCAAATTTTCTATAAAAACGGCGAAACTGCCACTATTCACCATCCACTTGTCTATTAAAAGTTTCATTCAAGCTGTAACTTTTGACCTCCATCCTCCTATTAAAATAGATTCTCGCAAATGTACGAAAATCAGAAGGGAAGCATGATTGGTATATTTTCGTTTGACATGAATGTATCTTTCAACGATTGAAAGAGAATGTGAAATAACAGGAAATAATCGAGACTAATATTTTAATATTACATTAATATTAATATTGCTCACCTGGCTTCTATCATACAATAATTTAATGCAAGTTATTACATTATTTTCGTTTAAGATACGATATTATTCAATAATTTCAATAGTTTACATCATTAATTTATTTTATGCTCTCGTTTGATATGAGCTTTTGTCACGAAAATATCTATGGCTCTAGCCCTGAAGGAAAATCATTTCGATAGCTATAATTATTTAATCACTCCTTGACACCAGTTGAAGTTTCTTCGAATATTCAGACAAATTCGCAATGTTCACTTTCTCCATCAATAAACCGGTATAATTTCCCGGTAATTACGTTTGCTTTTCGATCGAAAGAATGTCATCGAATGAAAGTACCCCCGTGTGAGCAGCTAGCGATTTTCACTCGCAGCCGAGCAATTTTACCACAGACAGAACAAATGAAACAAATGCAAAGGACGGAATGAGAAGACCAGGAACAGCCAATTCCCGTTTGACTGCTTTGTCGTGAAGTTTTCTTTACAAGAGATTGAAAAAAGTACACCGTTTGCATTCGATACCTTAACTTCGTTACATTTTTCTATTACTGCAATTATCGTTTCGACATAACATTGACAGCAACGCTGCACTCGACAGCACGTCATACTTATACACGTGGACATTTATTCCTTTCGTCGTACAAACTTTGATAGCTGTGTGTGTTACTTAACGGAGCAAGAAACAGTTACAAAAGAGAGCCACGCGCAAAGGAAAAGTAGATATCAGAGGGCACGATCATGTGTGTATTCGATAGCAGAAACAAACGAAATCGGTGACAGAAGCAAACGAAAGTCTGCTGCAAGTAGTTCGAGCAGGAAATAATGTCTTCAGTGGAACATGTCCACGCTTAGTCAGACGTCTCGATTGTCGCGTCTTTTCCTCGTCGGTTCAGTTAACCAATCTTCGTATTTGTTTCTACAACGAGTTGTATAATGCTTTTATCGGTTGTATTTAATTTTTTTTTCATGTCCACGCTTAGTCAGACGTCTCGATTGTCGCGTCTTTTCCTCGTCGGTTCAGTTAACCAATCTTCGTATTTGTTTCTACAACGAGTTGTATAATGCTTTTATCGGTTGTATTTAATTTTTTTTAGAAATGAGAAGCCATTGGTAGTAGTTAAGATTGTTAAATTTCATCTCTCTTAAAACTGGGTTCGTGTGTGTGTATTTATATATATTATATTTGTGTTTCTATTTTCATCTTCGTCATATTTTTTTTTAGAAATGAGAAGCCATTGGTAGTAGTTAAGATTGTTAAATTTCATCTCTCTTAAAACTGGGTTCGTGTGTGTGTATTTATATATATTATATTTGTGTTTCTATTTTCATCTTCGTCATAATTCTATCGTTATTGCGCAGCGAGAAGTTTTAATTAAAATTAACATTTAAAATAATCAAGACAGTTTAATTGCACGTTGAAAATTGATATTCTTACATTAATTGGTGAAATCATTTAATTACGTGTTTTAATTAATACGTAATATGTATTTCATATATTTTTCATACACATATTTCAATGTTTTTAATACAATAATACAATTGTTTAATATAATAATATAATAAAATTTGACCAAATACAGTTTTCAAAGTCACTCAATCTTGATGTTTGTTATAGAAAGCAAATAATTAAATGAATAAATAACTTCGAAGACTGAAAATCAATTTGCAACATTGAAGGAATAATGCAAATACACTACAATTTCAATTATTAAATTGCGAACATTTATGTTGTTATCTTGTAGGAAGTTTAAAATTACAGAAATCTACGAAATATTTATACTTGAAATACTTGTTGTAACATAGACAAAGCAAATCTTTCATGTACACATAATTCCTTTAGTTTCGTTGTATGTGAGTTTGCACAGTCACGAAGGCTATAACTCTAGTTACAGTTCATTAAATTTATTAAAATACGAAGAATGATAATCATTTTAGTTCGCTAAAAACAATGAAAATTAAGAAAGATTTAAAAAAAAAGTATAACATATAATTGACACATGACTTCCTTTATTACTCAAGTAAGTAATGAATTGTGTAATAGCTGGTCATGGATTTCAGTTCTCGTAAAAAAACTCTAGGAATATGAAAATGCTAAAACGATATTTTTCACAGAACAGAGTGAGTATACGACCGATCGATTATTTCTATGTTACGTCGTAGCGCCATACGCCAATCAAAATTTGGAAGTCACTGTGATAAATTCGAGTTCGTATAAAGCTTTGCTATTTAATAGCAGCAGAGAATGTTATTTTTAACAGGCTTCGGTGAAATCGTTCGATCGTGATGTAAATTTACGGCGATCTTAAATTCAATTCTTTGTCCTCCGCGGGACGAGTGTAACACACATACACACACGCGCGCGCGAGCCCAATCGTTTTATCTGCTACACCGTGAACTATGCATATGCATAGCTGCTGTGTCAGATTTCAAACATTTTTCAGTGAACCTTCTTTAACCACGATAACGTTCCAAACATGCGGCAAAAGTTAGTAGATAACAGAAGGTTCCTCGAGCGGTTTTAATTTATTGTTTGCATCGACCATCGACCAAACAAACAATACCAGCTGATACTGAAGCATAAATTTCCATGCTGGAAGTCGGCGGATTTTGAAAGGATTGTTTCCAACAAAGTTGGAGCGCGTTTTGCTTCGAGATAAAATAGAAGCTAAAAATTTGAAACGATGAATTATAAATGACTACTATGCTACAAATAACTTACCATTGTTATTTTAGAGATCGACTTTGTTCAGCGTGTGATATTAATAAATCGTTTACAAATAATTTCTCATTCGAGTAAACTAACAAATGATTTGACGCTATGATTACTAACAGTGTTGGTATACAAATGTTAAAAAGGTGTTTGAATGAAAATTTATTTAAGCACAGAGTTAAAAGTCAAGCAATGAAATGAAGCAACAAATCAAATAAACCTGGAGAAAAATTATTTTCACGTTCGAGTAAACTGGGCAATAGTTATTTGAAGTAAATCGAAATATGTTACTCAACTCATTAATTGAATGAGTAAATTAGTAAATTTTTATAACAAAATTACCGTGTAACTAAGCACTTTCAGTATTATAAAAATTTGTGCCTCAAAAAGTTAAACAGAAAATAAAATTGTGTAAATGTAGTAGTAATATAGTAGTAAAACAAAGTTGTATAAATATACTAGTAGTATAATAGAGTAGTATAAATATAGTATACTAGTAGTAATATAGTAGTAAAATAGAGTTGTATAAATATAGTAGTAATATAGTATAGTATAGTAGTATAGTACAGTAGTATAAGTATAATATAGTAGTAATAATATAATAGTAAAATAAAGCTGTATAAATGTAGTAGTCAATACACTGTGTGTATGTACAAATTTTCCTGTAATATGTACATTCCATGTTTCACAGTTTTTAAGTCCCAAAATTTTGATAAAAATACGAAAAGCTAAAAAATTCAACTTACTGCTTGTTTGTGTGCATATTTTGAACGTGTATTGATCTCAGCTTGTACCTCATTAAAATGTAATTTGCGTTTTTACGCTGCACTAAAATTTGAAAAGTGAAATTAGGAAAAGATACTATGAAACAACAACTTTGGTACTTTAATACGTGAGTATTAAATTCTGAATGAATTTTGCTTTTCAAAGTTTTCTAGTTCCTTGGAAGTTCCCAGAGTTGGATTTGTTTGCGAATTATAAAATTATAGTATCGTAAATTGTATAGTATCGTAAATGATATTCGAATATAAAATAAAGTTACCGCTAAAAATTATTACTAGTATATTGTTATTATCTGTTGATACATTTAATTATTCGTTATATATTTTAAGTATGAATTACAAGGAAGTAGGAACAATTTAATCATGGTCACTTTTA
>NIPQ01038141.1:0-11257 GCA_002806875.1 Lepidotrigona ventralis hoosana | reverse complement strand
AAACGCCGAGCAACCGACTGTCGGCGGTGAATGATTAAACGTGGTGCGGCGCGGCGTTTCAAGGTTTACGATGGAAAAATCGACGTGGTAACGTCGCAAAAAGGAAATCGACGAGGAGCACATGGCGCCTCTCCTCTCTTCCACGCTACACGTGTAGCGTGTACCAGCGTCTGCTCGATTAATGCTCAGTGAATCTCGGGACAGTTCTTTGTCGTCGATCTGGCCAAGAACCGGGCAAAGAAAAGCGTCAATGTAGGAAGATTCCCGGGCTAGGTGTCGGAGGTGAAGTCGAACCTGAGTGACAATCAAAGGCACGTATCACGCGTGATCGTCCTAAGACTTTTTCCCTTAAGCCAGTTTTACAATACGCAACACGATAAATATCGATTGTGTGTATACACAATAATTTACGACACCACCATCTTAATACAGGAAAAGTCATTTAGATAGTTTTGCGAGATAATTTCTTTACCAACCAAATATCATATTATTTTAATAGATATTCTCTTAGGATTTACGACCGAGGTATTTAAATTAATCTCTACTCTGTTTGTGATGTACATATGTAGTTAGTAGCGTGATTGTCCGAAATAAGATTAGATGCTACAATTAAATTAAGGAGTCACTTAAAGTAGCGTGATTGTCAGAAATAAGATTAGAGGCTAAAATTAAATTAAGGAGTCATTTGCGTTATGGACACAAGTACATAGTAGTGTACATGTACACCAATGACACGTTCACACGACAATTCTCGTGAGATAGAGTACTTTGTAACAATTGTGTAGAGTACTGTACTGATTTTGTAGAATTCCGAGAACAACATCTGATGATTCTTTTCATGTGAAATGAATATCGCTTAGTTCGAATTAAAATTCATCGTGGACGGGTATATTCGATAACGATGAATTTACTTGTATTACTTTGTCTTGTGCTATTAATGAAATTAATTCAACGTTTTCGTTTCACTTTTCTTCTTTTTAAATAATTCTTCGATTCGTCCATAAAAAAAAAAAACAACTTGCTCTTGTACTTGAGACGACACAAGAATAATTACCGAACGTGTGAAACAGGCTTTACCGTCAGTGTGAGTTCTTCTTTTCCTAGAGATTATTTTGCCCGTTTCTTAGAAATTTGAAAACGCAAGGAGCGTACGTTTGCCTTTCGTTTTCCCGGTTTGCTTTCGAGTCGCGAGCATCTACTTCCATTGTCAAAACTGTTCTCACGAGAGAAAGTATGTTGAATAAACACGTCGAGGCAGGGAACTCGGAAGAACTTGAGTAACGAAGCAACGCACGTGGCTCTTCGATGGTAGAGCCTTTCAGGGCTGTTGAATTTCGAAACATATCTACGCGTTTGGATTCGTCAAATATTGGGAAAAATATCTGACAGCAACGTGAAGATATGTGACAACAATCTGATTACGTTACAACCTTGCAAAGAGAGAACAATATCTCATATTAACAATCTATCGTTTCAAGTCGATTTCTTGATATGAATGATCTTACCGATCATTCGATCATTCACCTCTCTTTTATTAGAGACAGACAGAGTGAATGAATAATTAAAGTGAGTAGAACAATTTTTCGGCTGAAAATTTCGTCAAACGATACTAGGAATGTTAGCTAAATGATTAAAAAACAACAAATTTTTCCATTGTTAAATAACTCAGTAATTACCTAAAACTGCGTACTTTAAAGTTCACTAAAGCTTTTATTCTGTATACTAAGATTAACTTATTCTTGTCACTTTCTCACTCTATAAAATCAACAACAGTGAATCTATAGTGAATTAGAGAAATTAGTCCTTTCACTTTTATTCGAGACTGTTAAGAACATCGCTAACTAACGTGATGGTCACTAATTTTCTACTTCGGACAAAGCATCCTTGGAGCTTCTCCCGGTTGCTACCACCTTACCGAATCAACGAATTACAGAAACTATCCAGCCCGTGAATTACAGAAACATTGCCCGCAGGATGTGGCGCTAGAGCGGTAGTCAATTATTCAAGCACGGAAGGTCAGCCAGAGATCCCGGTGTCTGGCTCTGTAAGTCATCTTCCAGCGCAACGAAAATTTCGCGCGTGTTCGAGCGAGCTTACGAGCCAGAGGCCTGGCATTACATAAACGCCTGGCCCCTCGAGCGGCATGCAGACACCGTTGAAATAGCATTACGCGTAACGGCGATCCTCGCTCCGCTATGTTAAATTCAATTTTCACTATCTTTTCACGTGAATTCCTTTCGTGCGTGCGTTGGCTCGCGAATGAAAGTCTCTCCTCCTTCGCTTCATGTTCTCGCATTCACTCGAAACGATATTGCTCAGGTAACTGGTCAAAATTAAAAATACCTTCGTATGAATTTTCCTCGGCCAGGTAATATAATAATAATCGATTATGAAGTATGTAATCATAATTAGTTATATTCTAAAAGTAATTGTCTTGAAATGCAATTGACTTCACTTTAAACCGTAAGTTCATTGCGTTAAACTGGTCAAGCTTGTTTTAGACAATTGTCAATTTCAAAATGGAAAATCGAAAGGAACATTCTCAATGTATCTTCCTTTTTTAAAATGTCTTCTATCGCCAACGCCAAGTTCAAAGGGTTGATAAGTTCACCAGCCAAAGAGAAAATTCTAGTACCTACATACATATTCAGTCCTCCTCGACTATCTCGAGCAGTTGGTCGGTTAACGAACGTCGGCGTTGTTGCGTGTTCACCGGGCTCGACACCGGAATCTCGATACACGCACGAGAACATGCCGGCCCAATCAGAATTTAGCATCACGCATGGACAGACACGAATTCCATCCGCGATCGCATACGCGACACCAGCCTATAGCGCGTATTCCCAGAAGAATTATTCCTGGAATCCTCGTTGATCGTCTCGTGCTCGCCCGAAGGATACTCTTATCGAATCGTAGACACGCTAATTCGTATTCGATTTTCGAGTTTCTGCCGCCGAGAGAGTCGTTGAATCGCGAGCTTTCCCCATCGATAGCGCATAGCGATTATACAAAGCTCGTTATACGAGGTGGCATTCTTTGGGGATTGCTTACGTTACTTGTTTTCGTTCGAGGTTGTAGAATCGGGATCGGAGCGATCGGCCTGGTGGAAAAGATTGGCTTCTCTCATTCATTTTGTGGCCGCAATGAAAAATACGTGAGGGAGTTCTAGAATATTAACAAGACGTTTCGTTTAGGAATGAGCATTATTCATTGGACAGTGGGAAGTTTGAAGTGAGGCATAAACCGAATTTCTTTCGGACGAATCGTAGTTTGATTTGGCCGTGCGTGATCGTTCGAAGAGAGGAAACTCGAAAATATTCTGTTTTCGTATTATCGTACAAACAGAGAAAACTAAATATATGTACGTATGTTGACTTAATAATTCTACCATAAACGAAACAAAAAATGGAGGAACTTCGATAAAATTTCAATAAATTAATTGTGTATATACAAAATGTGTGTTATGAAGTGTACATGCATATTTTGAAATAAAAAAGAAAAAGAGATATATTCTCTAAATGAGAAGTAAGATTGCGTATTATATCGGTAATTAATATATTTTGAAACGAAAGATGAAGACCATGTCATGTTTTTTTTTTATTTAGAGCTTTCATGAAACTATACGCGATTCTATTGTATATGATACAATGTAAAATAACTACATACAATAATTCCATATAGTTATACAATTAAATAGATAATTTTTTTCAAAAATGGGACCTACACTATAAACTTTTTTTCTAAAGTATCACAACGATAGAAGTAACTGTCATACGAAGTCTTCCTTCGTGCAGAAATTAATAAATAATTATAATAATAATTAATTGAATAATAAATAATTAAATTGATATTAAAACAGCACAAATTATTTTCTTTCCCACCTTGTCTCGTACATGTATTGCAAAATATGGAACGAAATCAAACGTGTGTTCCAATCCGAAACTTTGAAATCAAATCGTAGGGCAAGGGGATAAACTATGCAAACGTTACATCATCGAGATCGTACGCAACATCAAAACAACGATATGCTTCCGCACCTTTAACATTTATCGCACACGTGCGCGGTGTTATTATAATTTTCTAATCACGTCATATATAACGTCACAGCAGCAATTTTCCGATCGTGTTATACCTGCACCGCGTTGTACAAAAGCTCCTACTATACATAGTTATCCGCATTCGCATACACAATCCCCGGTGCGTTCCATTACACCGCCAAATACGTCGAATCGTCCAATCGTTCATATCGTTCAATTCGATTCTAAACAGCTAGCCAGAAACCGATCGCTTGCAAAGGGGAACTCGATGCGAAGTGAAAAACAGACTCGTCAGAGACGAAGCTCGTAGGTCGTCGAGTCTCCGTCCAGCCGAAGGCTGGAGAAAGCAAGACGAAATTCAGAGAATGAAATTCACTCTTCTTGTCACCTCGATGACGGCAACTCTCGTACCAACTTCCGGTAACGAGAACTTACGCAGGCAACGCCGCGCTGCTCGATTACCGGCTACAAACCAGGTCCCCGGTTCGCTTGTTTAACTACTTTGTATTTACCTGGAATAGATGGAATCGATGCTCATCCCGATGGCGCGCTCCTATTCGGCCACGTTCCTCCACGCTTTCGACTTCCCGGTGCACGTAGCGTCGCACCGGCGAGTACACACGGTGACCTATTTTAATGTTTAAAAAGATATACCGGTTGATGAAGNAAACGGTCGTCCGGGTAAAAAAAAAAAAAAAGAAAAAAAGAAAGAATTGAAACGAGGCAGAAAAGTGTTTCAGTGCGAGATGAGATGTAAAGTATATAGGGACAATTCTTTTTCCTTTTTTTTCATTAACGTCTCGAAGCGTTCTCACCGCGTCATTTCCGGTTTGCATTTTGTATACAGGGAAAATAATGACTAGTGAATTTTTTAAATATAGATACAATGGAACTCTCGATTCGATCGAAATAAGGATTTTCGAATAGATTCTTATTCAAGCTTTTCCTTCAATTTAACGCGAGACGGTTAGATTGGAACAATTCTATATAAGAGAATACTTGTTTCTATTTATTTGTGAACTCTACTTTTATTCATTGGTTTTAGATGTTTGCGTGGATTTTCGTAAATTATATTTATTCAGTTTACTGTACTTTTAAGATTGATTGATTACCTAGGAAGCTCGTTGAATGTATGTGTTTGGAATTAGAGAAATACAAAGTCTATTTAATTAGCCCTCAGAGAAACCAAGTGATATAATTTGCTGTGTTTTGGACATTAGTTAATCAGCGTGGAATCTTCGTTAATAGTGGAATGGATTTTTGGACGAAAACAGGAATTATAGAATATACCTGTATGTTCTGCTAGCTCTCCTCGTTTGGCTGAAAATTGATTAAAAATTTGGTTTATTGGCAAGATGAATATTTAAGAAAAAAAAAATTATAGAGTTTTTATGAATATATTATATGTATTGTATAAAACAGTATAAAATTTTATCAACATTGTAGTAAATTTAGGTATCACGATTATATTGATTAAATTTAAAACAAATCTAAAAATATAAAAATATATAGAAATAACAAGATGTTTGAAATAAATATATATTTAGTAGAATACACAACAGTATTAGAATAACTCTCATAAATTTCAACCATCTTTCATATTTACTCATTGTATATTGTATGTTAATTTAGTAATTGTATTGAATATTCAAATTGTTCTCAAGTGTTGTAATCATAGTAGTCGTTTCTCTAATTAAACTTCGAAACGTCTTACACAATATACATAGAGATTCTTCCACAGAAAGTGTTCGAATACTTTCACGAGTCATTGTAGACATTCTTCAAAAAATTCAAAAATTCATGCCTATCAATAAACCTAATTGACCTGTTGTTTTAACATCGAGTCGAACTTAAGCGTTAAATCTCACTCTCAATATTAATTTGCATTTAATCGTCAAACGTGAGTCTTAACTGAATCATTCATTATAATGAATAACGAGAAACTAAATGTGACTTCATTATTCATTGTAAATTAACAGAATCGTTAAACGTGAGTCTTGATTGAATTTGATCATCAAACTTACTTGGAAGAAGCTTCCTCGAAAATACATACACTTGGAATTTCAGACAAATCTGCTACATCTATTCATAGCGAGCAACTATGTACATATGTAAGTAGGCGCATCGATGCCAAACGCATTTTAAATTCGACGAAATCCCGTGGAAAGAAATATCGATATTATCGATATCTAGTGTCCGCGTATTCGCCGAGAAATTATATCTCCTCGACATGCTCGATGATTCGTTGGAGCACGTCTGCTATACGAACGCTTTCCTCCGATCCTGCGCCATGTCGATCGATCATCTCGAGCGCGTGCTCTCAGCCGGAAATAAATCTCCGACAGGGACGAAATATTTTTCTTGGAGATAAAGGCGACCTAAGACTCCGTGATAACTCCAGTCTCTCGATCGACAATGGCCTGCAAAGCACGTGGACATTGACCATCGAAACTTTTTCACTAAAATGACACGGACAAACGGAGTCGTGCCGCTTAACGATAAGTCTGAAGCTTATGAGCTTTGGAATGTTGGACAATCCGCCTGTCTTTCGATTCGCAGGCCTGAAGATTTTATTAGAATACCTTTATTGTAGGAAATTTTCCTTTCGTTAATTTCAGTCACTCTTCTCTCTCGAGTAAATATTTGTTTGCAAATTTGCATATTTTGTCCATTGGGAATCAATAAGAAGAGAATGAAAATCAAAAAGTAAGAAATTTAAACGAATTATTTATAATTCGTTGAAATACTGTTTCGAATATTATCCTAAATTATTATTGAATGAAACATTCGAATACGTATACAAATATACTTAAGAGCATCATTAATAATAATATTTTCTCTTCATATAAATAAAGTTTCAAAATACATAAAATATGGCACGTATAATAAGTATGTGTATATATAATGGTGTTCTAGAGAAAATAAAAATTATTTAAATTATAATAATGACAATAATCAGACTGTGGATTTCTATACATTTATGCAGAATTTGAAGATGTCGAAATATATAATATGCAGACTTCTTCAATTATGTTCATAAAAATATAAAATCACCTCACTAATCGTATGCTAAAAACTCGTGATTTATTTATGTCCTCCAATAAACAAATACAAGAAACAAAATAAATGTTTTCCTATAAATAAATACGAATAAATTATTTTACAAAGGCACGTAGACTTCTCGTGACTACGTTGGACCATTTTCACGACGATGACGACTGTAGAATGGGAAAACAGAAGGACAATAATAATCGTAGGGATATTTGGCAACTGCATCCAGGTTGAAACCGGGCTAATATAAGTCGATCGATTATTCGAACGATAATGCGAATGCAGCGCACAGTGAAATCGCAATACTCGATTATGCGAGACGTTTTATAAATGAGCCGGAGGTATGTGTGACACGTGTTTCGAGGGTGTAACCACGGAATGTATTATAATGTTTCTTGGAGGCTGGCCAGAAACTGGCTGGTATTCATACCGGCGCCGGTTGCCAAGAGCGCAGAAAACGTCTAAACGTTTCCTCTGTAATCTATACGTATTTTTTTTTTCTGCTGTACAACGTAGTTCGTTCGAATATTCAATCGAAGAATCATCGTTGTTGGAACGATCGGAATGCCCTGGCGAAACTTCTGGTACATTACGCAGAAACATATCACGTAATGGTCAACAACGTATACATTTAAATCGTTTTGTTGTTTTTTTTTCTTTTATCCTCGAAGTACTTTCATACGTTGGGATAAAATTATTGTTGAAATATTTTTTAAGAGAGGAATTTCATCCTCATTCTCCGACTATAGAGAGGCTTTTTAAACAGCGTATGCAGATAATCGCAAAGCTGCTTAATTAGTTTCGTGTATTACTCAATTTAATAATTCGTACAATTCGTCTGGATATTTCACGCAAAGTTAGTAGAAATTTTTGGTAAAACCGAATAGAGGGTTGTACGAATCTTACATGCAGGAATAATACAGAAAGAATGGTATTTTCCTTCTTTAAGATTCCTTCCCCGAGGAGATTAAATTTATTAAGTTTGAAAATTTATCAAGTACGTGTGCATCAAGCCAGTTCTTAACCAAATGTGCTCCATTTTCCAGGTCTATTTTCTTGAAAGCAAGAAGAATATCATTAATTCACAGTCGAATTTGTCGAAGATCAGCTCTCGTATTAAAAAAAAAAAAAGAAAGAAAGAAAAAAGAAAAATTAAATCTGCAACCGAAATTATCAACTCGCGCGTTTGTCCGATATTTCCTGCACTCAAAGACGATTCGAGGAAATTTCTCCGACAGGAAGTTTATTCGCTACCGATAAGAGAATATCAGTCTTTCACGGACAGTCCTTTCTCTCTCTCTCTCTCTCTCTCTCTCGAAATCCGTTCGGCGAAATACGTACGTTATTCAAATTGCCATTCGCGCGTGCGTTCCACTTTCGAAATCGCGAACAGCCAAATGTACGCCTACTCGATTTACCCTTTTTCCGCCGGTAAAATCTTTTTCTCGCTTGTGCAGCACAAACTGAGTCACAACTATGACGCTTTCGTTCCATCCAACAAATGCTCATTGGTATGCGAGTACACGGTTTCGCCGCGAGAGAGACCAGCGCGCGGCAACACACATATCTCGACTAGACGGCTGGAAAACGGGCGTGTATGTACTCGCGACGCTGACGACTCGGCTCTGCCCGAACTGTTTGGCCGAGTATGTGCCAGATACGCTATTATATTGTGCCGTTACTGGCTCACGTTCCCCGATAAGGTATCTCCAGGCGCCGTCTTTTAAGTTTCTCGAATCTATCTTGCCCTATTTTCCCACCGATAATAGGGTGTTCAACCCTGCCCCTCTCCCTCCTTTAGAGAAACGTATCGCTGTTTCAGATATGCTGACGTTTTCCTCCCGCACACGTATGTTGAAACGTCTTAATTTGATTGAAATAAAACAACTGTCTTACGCGTTAAATAACACTAAGTTTTATTAACGCCACAACATTATGAGATGCGATTCTCATGGTTTCTTTTCTGCCACTTTTTCTCTTCTTCTTTTCCTTTTCCAATTGCAAAAGGAGAGAATTTTTCCCGTTCATCTGAATAAATAAATAAATTACATCTGTGTAAATTTAACGAACAGTCGTTTTAAATATGTAACAACTGTTAAATATAGCTTTGAGGGGTTTTGAAGTTTATTCAGTAATAAAATGAATAATAGACAGTACTTGGATACTTTTATAGATTCTGTGAAATGAAATGAAACACAGTGGCGCATAGAAGAAAATATAAAAGGCGAATAACTTAAGATAATCTATAATTTTGTGAAGCGAAACTATATCTAGAAGAAGCAATGAAATAGTTGATAAAGAAATGTATGTATACATTAGATAAACAAATATCTTAAACTCCTTTTTATATCCACATATTGTAAATTCAGATCAGTTTCAAACAGTTTTAATTTTATCACGATAGTCGAGTTTCACAATACAGTGCTAGAAAAAAATTTCAAGATCCTCCACATGATACACATACGTCCATATTTATGAAATATGTCTACAAGTGTTCGAATGCCGATAATAATGATTCATACATCATTCATAGTTGGACATTTTATTTAATAAAACGACACTTCGTTAGAAATCATTTTGTGTAGTCACAACTTGAACAAAAAGATACGGAGAAAGAGGACCGACTGAAGAAGCAAGTAGTATAAATCGGTACGTGGCCAGGTGAGTAGTAGAGCAGCGCGCGTGGTCAGACAAGTAGAAGAGGATCGTACTCGGTTAACCAAACGGATTAAGGAGATACGTTCGTGGTTTTGTGCATAGAATTCGAGTATATACGGGGAGATTACGAGTAGATGAAGTGCTGCTGTTGATGATAAATCGAATTTGTAATACATTTCCCAGGAAAAAAGAAATCGAATCGTCGCCAGTGTTTTGGAATAATCCCTAGAATTTATTTCATACTATAAAGAAGGTGATGTTAAATATTAGATCTATCTCCAGATTAGAATTACTAGGATATAATTTATTTATAACTTATTGTTATGATATTATTAGGATATTATTGGGACTGGTGAATCAATTTTCGAACGGCGTGCGAGTTTTATCGAAATTTCAACGTCCCAGACGAAGCATCTCTTTTATATCACGCAGGACGCATTGTGCGGTGTGAAACCGGTCACTCTCACTCACGGACACGGTAGCGGGATCTGTTTTAATTCCGATTTATCAAAGCAGTGACAGCGACGTGAAAGGATCGGATACGTCGCACATGTGCAGAATGTGTGGTCCATCGCGTCACCCCTTAATCCTTTTGCAACCCCCTTGGGTAACCCGGTGGGTTCGTGACAAAACTAGTGGACACCGACAGCTTTGCCTCGCGGAAAGCCCTTGATACAGCCTCGAATATCGAACGTAATTCCATTATGATTTGTCGCGCACTCATAATAATGCCATTCATTATCATATAATGCCGCGTTACAACAATGTAAATTTGAAAGACAGACGCGACTACGCTTTGGAAAAACCTCGAATTGTTTCCCAGATTCGATTCCATCGGATTGACGTTCGTTTATATACGTTGTTTAATTATTGGTAAATTTTTTTCTCTTGAGACTATTGAAATGATACGTCCCAGTGTAATTTTCCATGTGTTTGTTGAAATATAATAATTGCTTCCAGCATGTAGTGAGTAAATTTTTCCCTCACACGTGTAAGTATATATGTACACCTGTTATATCTCACTTTCAAAAATATTCCAAGTCTAATTTTTTTACAGACAAATATATTGCAATAAAAAATTCTAAAATTGCGTTAATCAGTCGAATATCTTTTGACAATGCCCGTTTATGAGATATCTGAAATTTAATCTTTCATTGATATTAAATCTACGTATATTTATACAACCCAGGAAAATATCGCGTTTAATTTGAAAATTTGTATACTTGTATATTCTGTACATTTATTGCTTCACTATTGTATTTCATCAACGCATTATTACAGAAACACCAAACGTCTGATTTCTGGCAATTTTCAGTTCTCAGATTTCAAATCGAAGCAAGCAGCCAGAATTAAGTAATAATCTTCGTTTTTTCAAAAGAAAAAGAATCCCAGTTGCAAAACTATTCTGTGCTTTCCATCAATATCGATTTTGCCTGGCTGATGTTTGTTTATATCACTCTGTTAATAAACTTCTCCTTTGACCACCCTTCTCTCACCCTCTCCCCCCCCCC
>NIPQ01038109.1:0-11314 GCA_002806875.1 Lepidotrigona ventralis hoosana | reverse complement strand
TTTTTTTTTTTTTTTTTTTTTTTTTTTTTTTTTTTGTTTCTTCTCCTCGCGTGGATCGCGAGACCGTGACAGTGAACTCTCTACTCGATGAATTCCACTTCGAGCTAGGCGGATTGAACGCAGGTGAGAAACCCGTCTCAATATTGTTCGTCCGTTGACATAAGTAAGCAGTGTTTGGGATTACATTATAGTATCATGATCCAAACATAGAGTCTTGAAGAAATGACTGTAGAAAGGTATGAAGGTTTGGTGAATTACAGAGAATAAGTAATGCACGAATTCTATTTCATGAATTTTGTAAATTTTATTGATTACAGAGAGTAAATAGTATAAGAAAGTTGTGCGTTTTGCGATCTGATAAGCACGGAATTTACGTTTTCTGTTTTATTCAATGAATTTTGTAAATTTTATTGATTACAGAAAGTAAATAGTAGAGAAAGATCGTGTGTTTAATGATTCAAGATGCATAGTTTGAAGAAGATTCATACTGGAGTTTATGTTTGATTTCTGTTTTATTCAATGAATTTTGTAAATTTTATTGATTACAGAAAGTAAATAGTAGAGAAAGATCGTGTGTTTAATGATTCAAGATGCATAGTTTGAAGAAGATTCATACTGGAGTTTATGTTTGATCTCTTATTTTACTCAATGTTAACACGTTTTGTGAATTTCGTAAATTTTATAAATGATAAGAAGTTTGATGACTTGAGAATGTAATATGAAATTTTTTTTTTCTAAGAATTGACAATAGAGATCTGTAGATAATATTGAAATTAAGGTTTGATGAGAGAGAGAGAGAGAGAGAGATCTAATAAAGTAAGAAGTTTGATGACTTGAGAATGTAATATGAAATTTTTTTTTTCTAAGAATTGACAATAGAGATCTGTAGATAATATTGAAATTAAGGTTTGATGAGAGAGAGAGAGAGAGAGAGATCTAATAAAGTTTTTGTCCAACTTCATGTGTCTTTACTTGAGTACATAACTATGGTCACAAAATACCAAATTGCTCGATCTAAACAGCTTCCGTATCAGAAAAAGAAAAAAAAAGAAAGGAGAAAGTGCGTTCGTTCTNCAGAAAAAGAAAAAAAAAGAAAGGAGAAAGTGCGTTCGTTCTCAAACCCAAAATTTGAGGACTCGCGAACGAGATAAAAAAGAAATAATGATAGTACGAGAGAAGAAAATTACAACGATACGAGGAACAGCGTTGAAGTTGACCACAAAATGATTTTTCAAAAGAAACAACGGACAAGTTGGAGTCTTCAGATTCCAATAAAACGATTAGTCAGTCATTGATAGCATACAACTTATACATGTTATACTTTCGAAAAAAAAAAACGAAAGTCCTGCGAATGAAATAAAGCATTGTAGAAAGCCGATTCTCATACAAATACAAATAAATAATACGGTAAAATATTAAATAATTAAGGAATTAAAATATATATATATATTTATTAAATATAATAAAATTAAATATAATACAAATTAATATAAATATAATATTAAATATAATAAAAAATATATATATATATTCTGCAAGAAAATTAGGTACTTTGAAATTAAAGATCGGTGACGAATCTTAGCTGAAACTCTATTCTCCTCGAAATTTCCTCTGTTTCTCGTTTCTCCTGACGTAATAAATCGTGATCTAAACATAAAGTTCGCGTGAAATCTCCGAGTAATAACACGGTAGCTGCGCTACGTGAAAGAAACCAGGAAGTTCTTCCCTCTCTAGCGATTAACTGTTCAAGCTCGTTCGCCGATTTTTATTGCATTTCTAACGACCCTGGCCTAACGAGTCGATCGTTTGTCAAGATCAGTAGAAAGCGACAGGTATCGGAGCTCGGTCAAGGACCGATCTTGATCTTCGGTTATTCGTTCAAACGATCGAATCTTTCGCCCGATGGAATTTGCACGTTAGGAAAAATCGTTGCAGTACAACGTTTCGATATTTCTCTATTCCCATCGATGTTGCGTTTCTACTCGTGCATATTTTAACAGATCGGCTTCTTAGATTTCTTGGATTCCTCTGCTGCAAGCAGCGAATCTACTCTCTCCGCGAATATTTGTATCTAGTTGTAGAGTATCTTCGGAGCAGCGAATGATTCTCCACTTTCGTTGCTCGTTAAATTGCGCGCGATCGTTCAACACAATTTATTTTCTTTTTTCTTTTTTTTTCCTACGCGTTCTTTACGATCCAAGTCGTTGAACGATGGAAATTTCCATTTCTGTTTGCAAATTCCTCAAAGACTCTTCGAAACGAATCTCCTTTTCTGAAAATGCGTTGATCACCTCGTTTTAACTCAATTTGCTCGGGATAGAATAAAATCAGATAGATGATTAGGGGTTGGCGATATTTAAAGTGTGAAAAATGCTTTTATCGTGTTGCAGAGAAAGTTTTGAAAAACAAGTTTGTGCGAATAACAGTAAAGTTGAACTACTTACGCCAGGGCGAGCTGCGGCGATTCATTTGTTGAAATGATCGAGAATAGAAATTTCGAATTACTGAATTAATCAGAAGACATTCCTCGAGAGAAAAATTCGTTAAGATTTCGTCCATTGATCTCCATTGAGATAGTCGTGCTAAAGAAATCGATCGTGAGCGATGGTTAGATCGTTTACAACGTTGCAAACAGAGATTACTTATCCACGTGATTTCACTGTTACCGCATCATCTCTCACTAATAAGAATTTCATCCACATTCTTCAAGCAGTAATTTCACGATCAAGAATTATTTTCTATCATTTCTCACTCGATGAATAACATTTCTCGCCAAACGCTGATCGCATACGTTCGATCGAAAAAAAAAAAAGAAAAAAATAGAAAAGATAACGAGAGACTGAACTTTCAACGCGATCGCTTTCACTCGTTCGTCTATTTTTCTCTTAAATGTAGTTTACAAATCTTGTCTGATTGCGAGTGCATCTCGAGGATTTTAGTCATAGTTCCAAGAAAGAGTATACGTTTCCCTTTTCTCGAAAATCTGAAGGCAAGTTCGTCGAGTGAACGAAGTACAGAAGTATTTACTTGGATTGTAAAATAATTTTAAAAAAAAAAAAAAAAAAAAAAAAAAAAAAAAAAAAAAACAGGAATGAATCCAATGGAGAGCTTTCTAATGGAGACGAATGGAGAACGCGCGAATGACTGATGATATTCCATCCATCATGCATCAACGCCGTATTAGATTTCCTTTTTTCGCTTTTCCATCTCACTTCGATCACTATAGGGATGAACCAGTTCAACGTACTGAAATTTAGAAAACCTGACTTTTCGAAAGAATTCAATTGATTTGAAAGATTCTCAAATAAGATTTTGAACGCTCGTTTGTTTCAGTCAAATCCGATGAAATTTCACGTTGTTGAATCTTTATTTATTTATTTGTTTTATTCATTTATACGTTCGACGACGATTAAAATATTACAGTAGCTAAAAAACGACACCGTTTGTATTCCATTTCTTCACCTGTATAGAAATATAAATTTTTGCTATTGATCGAGCAAATCAAATTAAGCAAATCATATTTACCTACGTCGAAATTTGTAAACTTCGTTTCTATTTAAAAAAAAAAGAAAAAATGCGTGATATTCTCGAACGGAAAGAAGATGGCGAATAAAAAAGAAAGCAGTTCAAGAGCACAAATCTGTCTCATTCAAATTCAATAGATTCCCCTCCACCTACATCCGATTCCCTCGCCAGGATCTTCGATTCAACGAATGTCGAATCTCGCCACTGTACTATGTGTCACTCTCGAAAATGTGGAACGACAATCCTCGTTCTTGTTGGTCGCGTTTTGGAAAGCAACGTCGGCGCGGATGGGGCGCGGTCGCGCGTCTTGGCGCCCGCGGAATCGCATTCTAACTCGCGCGCCCGCTCAGGTGAACGCCTGAGAAGAGAGAGAGAAGAAAGTGCCGATTTCCCCCCGAAAGAAAGAAAAATGCCCAGCGTCGTGTGCTCGACTGTCCGTTTCGTCTCGGCACGCTAGGCCTCGGCTCGAACCAATCGGTTTCCATCCTCGCGGAGATTCCACGCGATCTCTTTTCCAGGGCTGCAGCCACTCGGTGGGAGATGGATCGTGAATCCACCGGCGATTATGTTCTTTTTATCTTTTGTATAAAAGAGAACAGACTCGGGCGGGCCTCCCGCAATTTGTCCGCACCGGTTGCAGCACGCGCAGCGGAGTTTCGATTCTGATAACGACTCGTCCTCTTGGGATTTATCATCGAGTTCGAAGGCTTTTCGTCTCTTCGTCGGCGAAATTCGCGACATGAAGTGTGATTTGGTAAGTGAAATTTATCACCGTTGAAGACCGTTTATTGAGACTTATTTGATCAGATAATTGATGGATTTGAGTTTTCTGTAGGAATTATATCTCGTTATTTATTGCATTTGTGTCGTATCCTTATTCTTATCTTTATGTACAAAACGATGAATGTAGTATAACGTAACAATGATGATCAGATATTTTCACTTTTTCAATATAAAATGAATGGAAAATGTTTTTTTTCTTCTTATTCTCGACGAATTAAGAATGAACATGATATATAACAATTATAATGATGCAGTATGAAGTATATCTAGTTGATAAATGATAAAAGTAGTATAATGTAACGATGGTCAGATATTTTCACTTTTTCAATATGAAATGAATGGAAAATGTTTTTTTTTTCTTATCTCCACGAATTAAGAATGAACATAATTATAATTGATGCAGTATGAAGTATATCTAACTGATAAATGATAAAAATAGTATAATGTAACGATGGTCAGATGTTTTCACTTTTTCAATATGAAATGAATGGAAAATGTTTTTTTTTCTTATCTCGATGAATTAAGAATGAACATAATATAACAATTATAATGATGCAGTATGAAGTATATCTAATTGATAAAATGGAAAATGTTTTATATCTAATATCTATTTTATATCTAATTTTATATCTAATTTTCTTATCTCGATGAATTAAGAATTAACATGATATAACAATTATAATGATGCAGTATATCTAAAAGTAGTATAAGGTAACAATGGTCAGATATTTTCACTTTTGAATATGAAATGAATGGAAAATGTTTTTTTTTCTTCTTCTTATCTCGACGAATTAAGATAATGAACATAATGTAACAATTATATCTAATTAAAATGATAAAAGTAGTATAACAATGGTGATCAGATATTTTCACTTTTTGAATATGAAACGCGTCGAAGATGTTTTCTTTCTTGTTCTTATCTCGACGCGTCGAAGATGTTTTCTTTCTTGTCCTTTTCTAAATGAAAATAATGAACGTAATATAACAACGCTGGTTGTATCCACCGTCTGAAAAATTATCTGATATTTTACATTCGATTACTGATTACTATAATCAATAGTAATTAATAGTAACCTATATAATTAATAGTAACACGCAAGTCTCGAATTACAACACAAAATTGTCACAAAACAAAGATCCAAATTAAAGGAACACGAGAGTAAATAGGGGAAATTCAATTTTTAGCGTTTCAGAATAGATTGATCTCAATTGGCCTTCGATGTAGGTGAAATCCTCAGTCACGACATTAACATTAACAACCGATTTCGTACATTTAAAGATCTAGTTCTTGTTACACGCCCTGTTATTCGTGACTCGTTGATCACACGACCGAGCACAATCATTGTCCATTCACGAAACAGGGATTTTCTTTTTCTGAGCGCTGCCAAAAATCTCCGTGCATACAATATAATCCGATTTTTAATCTCACATTCTACTTTCTAATTAAAAATAATTGCTGTAAATTTTAAATGCTTAAATTATCAATTTTATCTCGAATATATTTCAAATTTTCACGAAACCTGATCATGGTCGTCCATCACGTGTTCAACTCAGCTGCAATTTCTAATTAATGTTTGTAGGCATTCTGCGTTCTTCTGCTAGCAGTCAGCGAGCCTTTACTCATCCACGCGTAAGTATCTTCATGAGCAGAATATTAAATTTTTACTACCAGACCGTGTCAAATTAGAACTATCTCTCGTAACATGATACAGTTAAAACATCCTATTGTAATTCTGATTTATTGTTTGTGGAGGGAAATGTATATTATTGTATGGTATAATACATGGTTAACAGTATTGCGGGTGCACACCTAAATCAAATTACGCGACTGAGTAATGATTTATCAATTAACAACTCAAGACTTCTATACAACGACGATTGAGTGTGTTTGATTGATTGACTTTTGATTCTTCGATTTTTTGATTCTACGATTCTTCGACTCTCTGATTTTTTAGCTCTTCAATTATCTTGTCTCAATAACATTTAGGTGTCTCTTACTATCTGACTATTAAGCTAATCTTACCTGAAACTACAAATTAAACATAGGACTGACTGCTACGTCACGATCGTTAGCATTAGACCATGGTTTAATGATTTTCTTATTACATCAAGTAACTTTCTGTTTCACAGGAATAAAGTAGTGCTGGTGATTCCACAGCAAACAAGACGCAGCCTGGGGCCGTCGTCGTGGCGATCCTCTCCATCGCGTTATAGAAAATCGTCCCATCCAACCAGCGAGGTTCATTATCACAAGTATCACAGCTCTCCCGTACACTATCGCACGAAGAAACCTATCTACGAAACTCCATCGGCACCTCACGGAGGAGATGACTTTGATCAAGGCTACGAACACGTGAATCACGTGCACGTCCCTTATGGCAAGGGCGTCAGTCACGGAGTCTCCTTCGGAAAAGGTTACATCCCTTACGATCAGATGAAGGGTAGCTTCTCGCTCGGTCGCGAAAGGTGAGGATACTGAATTTATTTAACACGTTCCGTGCCATGTGTACCACCGGTGGTACACGTTGAACTTGATCTTCAGGCCATGTATTTCACCACCATATTTCTAATAATATTACCACAAGCACACGATGTGATAGCTACTCTAAACAAGAGAACTACTTATCGATTGACGATGTAATGAAAGACTGTGTGATAATATATCAACCTTTAGTCAAAACATCAAATGGCCTGAACGACAACAAATGGCAAAAATGGCTTGTCACGGAACGTGTTAAGAATTGCTCTCATTACGTTGATTTGAAACTTTCCATCGAATCAATTATTATTCGATAATTGTCATTAGAGTTAAAGCGGCTGGCCAGCTTCTCTCCAAGTTTCACATTTCAGAATACTTTTATCGTAAACATCTGCTTTCTGCTTCTAGAAACATTGTTTAGAGAATTTACAATGCTCTCGCGATTAATTCATGGTTATCGAATGAATCTAAAAGTCCGAAGGGATTTCTATTCTCACTAAAAGCTGTTTCTCCTTTAGCTGTTCCGCGCCATGTGTACCACCGGTGGTACACGTTGAACTTGATCTTCAGGCCATGTATTTCACCACCATATTTCTAATAATATTACCACGATGTGATAGCTACTCTAAACAAGAGAACTACTTATCGATTGATGATGTAATGAAAGATTGTGTGATAATATATTAATCTTTAGTCAAAATATGAAATGGCCTGAACGACAACAAAAGGCAAAAATGGCTTGCCACGGAACGTGTTAAGGATGGAAGAGATTGAATTTTCTACGTTCCTTTGTTTCTATTTCTGTTCATTCCTTGGTAAATAATTCATTCATTTGTCGATTTCGTTCAGTTATTTGTTCATTCGTGCATTCATTCATTGGGTTGTTGGCCATTTGAAAGTAATTTCGTTTTTTTCCCCGACGTTGGTTGTATTTTTAACCAACATATATTTGAAAAGAAAAAAAAACTTTCTTGATTCTGTGCAGTTGTTTTTCTCTTTTGTCATGAAACCTTGAAATGTTAGCTGTAAAAATATATAATGGCAATTTAGAGTGAAGTTGGCTGATTCAAAAAATACAACCAACGATACTCGTCTGGAAAAGCGATGTTACTTTCCCAACAACTCCAATATTTATTTCAATGATAAGCATCCATTTGCTAAAAAGCATAGAAAGTGAAGGACAAAGTTAACAATCGAAGGATTCAGGCTTATCTGCAGTTAAAATATAAATATCAAGTTTGTTATTGAACGTGGGAAAGTATTTGCAGCTTATGTTGCAAATGTTTATACGTCGATTTGTGTCTCAAATTGATTTAGATTTTCCAGCAAAGGAAACGTATGCGAATACGTTACAATGAATTAATCAAAGCGAAACTATAATTCGTAATATTAATTGTATTGTACTAAACTTATTTTTAATTCACTAACATTTACATATCAAAACGTAGAATTTGGAACAAATCAGTTTGGATTCTTCAGTGAAGTAGAAGTGTACGCGCGGTCGTGTCTGACGATTGACTCGTATATTCCACTGTCGCCAGTAGTACAACGTTCGTGATCTCAAACTCAATTGTTGCTCCGAGGAATTAAATTCAATATATATTCGACGAATCAATTTCGATAGGAAAATATGAATTCACGGGATTGTATAATTATTCGTAAGAGATAGAATATTTATAAAGTGTTCAGATTATGAAACTAGTTTTTCTAGTTTTCTAACTGGGTCTTCTATAAATAATTTTTTTCATTTCGTCAGTCTGTATCTTATCTTGGCTTTAAAGTCTACGAGTTTAACTGTCAACACATCGAAAATATTTAAGTCAGTATAAATCTTTTTCTTTGTAAATCTCACAAAAAGGAAAGAACAACAACACGAGACTTTCTCACGCGTTTTCTTGAACAATCATTGCTCCTGCGAGTCATTAGGCGTNCGTTTTCTTGAACAATCATTGCTCCTGCGAGTCATTAGGCGTTATTAAGCAATTACACATACTTACACGCACTTTCACTGACCACACGCGGCCCAAGCACCTAATCGCCACAAATCATTCGAAAGCAGAACAGCGTTCAACTACCATCAATGGCCGCAAGAATGCATTCGCACTCAAGTTGTCATTTCTTCATTTCACTGACGTTCTTTCTAGGAATCCAAGCTCGCAGGAGTACAACCACGCGTCGGAGTATTCATCCTCGTCCTCGTTCACCTCGCCCGACACCGATTATTCACCATCGTCGTACGAGTCTCCGCAGTCGGGGACCTTCTTCCCGGACCCGGAAACTGCCCTCAACTACGACGAGAGACGAAACGACGAGAAGAAGTTCTACTCCTCAAGATCGATCGAGAAGGATCTGCTCGCGAACAATCCAATCGAGTTGAGCGCGGCCAAGGATCAGATTCTGCTGCTGCAGCAGAAGGCCGCCGATCTCTACAAGAGCGTCGTTTCTCAGCCACAAGGTGGCGTCGTGTTACCGGCTGGCATCCCGTCGCCCACCATCGGTGGCAGCAAACAGGGAATCGTGCTGAAAGACACGGTGGCTCTGGACGAGTATCAGCAGAAACTGCAGCAGATGGCCAAGTCGTGGCCACAGTTCTTGTCGAACGCAGCCACCGCTTTGGGGAACAGTTATCAAACGCAGCAGGTGACCGCGAGTTACTCGGCGGACGGCACTTCCGGTACTTCCGGTCCCCTTAACGGTTGGTCAGCGAGTTTCGCCCAGCCGAAGCAAGGCTACGACGTCAAGGAAGACAACGTGGAACCGTCGCATGATTTCAGAAACGCGCCTATTCAGAGCTCGCCTTATCACGCGTTCACTGTACCGGCGAACGTGGCACTTCCGGCTGTCACGCAGACGGTTCACGGCTAGCGTTTTTTTTTTCGTCAATTCACGTGTTCTTAATCGATTATTGCTGGTGGAGGAGATATAGCCAGGTCGTGTGATTCACTGAATCTTCGTTTAATATCGTTGTCTTTGCAACGTGCTCCAAATTAATCTGCTACTTCTTACGTAATGTTTTTACACATTGTTCAATATTAACTCACAAACTGATTCTTTATAACTTGAATTCTGACTCAGAAGAATTTCTAGATGACACGTAGCATCTTCTAAAGAATTTTGTACAATATATAATTTACTATTCTTTACGTAATACTCATACATTCAGAAATGTTTAATACCAGTTCAGATGATTCTTATAGCTTCAAGTTCAAAATTCTTTTTTATAACATTCAACATACGTCAACACGTAATATATTCTAAAGAATTTTGTGTCAGATATAATTTACTATTCTTTACGTAATGCTCATACATTCAGAAATGTTTAATATCAATTCAGATGATTCTTATAGCTTCAAGTTCAAAATTCTTTTTTATAACATTCAACATACGTCAACACGTAATATATTCTAAAGAATTTTATAATTTGTTACTCTTTACGTAATACTCGCACACTGTTCAGAAATATTTAATATCGAATCACAAGTGATTATAACTTGAAGTTCAAAGTTCTTCCTAGATGACATTTTATATCAACATATTCTAAAGAATTCTTTTGTAAGATATAACTTGCTACTCTTTATAACAATGCTCGTACATTGTTCAGAAATGTTTAATATTACTTCATAAGTTCAAAGTTCTTCCTAGATGACATTTTATATCAACATATTCTAAAGAATTCTTTTGTAAGATATAACTTGCTACTCTTTATAACAATGCTCGTACATTGTTCAGAAATGTTTAATATTACTTCATAGATGATTCTTACAACTTGAAATTCAAAGTCTCTTCCTAACAATTTAGTTTATGATCTCACTATGTCGTTTCCACCAAGTACAATGACATGCATGGAGGACGAACACACGGACCCATGTGCAATTATTATAACCACGTGCGGTTATGTTCGCCAGGAATTAAGGAACGTTGAAGTTCTGCGGAACGATATCTCCGATTAAAGTTGAAAAATGTTCTCTTAAATAAAATACCTTCGCGAAGACATTGGAAAGATTAGATTCGTTGATCGAAAGACTTAAACATGTATTTACGATATCTCCGATTAAAGTTGAAAAATGTTCTCTTAAATAAAATACCTTCGCGAAGACATTGGAAAGATTAGATTCGTTGATCGAAAGACTTAAACATGTATTTTTTCTTTTTTTGTTATTTCGAACTGTGAATGATCAAACTTAAAGAGATCAAACAACTTATTTATTATAAATATGTGGATGTTTAGATTTATTCATGATATCGTCTCGAATGCAATGACATAAATAATGTTAACGAAACTTGTATATCGCATTGTGAATGATCAAACTTAAAGAGATCAAACAACTTATTTATTATAAATATGTGGATGTTTAGATTTATTCATGATATCGTCTCGAATGCAATGACATAAATAATGTTAACGAAACTTGTATATCGCAGCGCATGGCTTCTAACATGTTTCTTGGGCATCTCGGTGAAAGTAATCTTTCTTTAAATCCACAGATTTCGCGACGAACAGCTAGACGTGAGACAGAAACTCGTCTC
>NIPQ01038061.1:0-11218 GCA_002806875.1 Lepidotrigona ventralis hoosana | reverse complement strand
ACAATGGCGTAACTTGGCTATTACTATCGCGTGCTCGTGCCTTGGTCATACCTTATCGCCTCCGCTTTGCCCTTAGCCACTTGCAACCACTCTGTCCCTACCCTAGTTCACCGTCATCCTGTTCTATTATGCAGGAACCCCGGTGCACAGCAGATAAATGGAGGAGAGACAGAGACAGAGAGAGAGAGAGAGAGAGGGGGGAGGGGGGAGCAACGCGTGTGGCTTTTCGGCTTCCTGTGCGCGCGTTCGTATGTATCTATAATATAAACTCGGGTACCAAGGTGTTCGGAATGGTGTAGGTCGGTAGTATGCGAAGCGGCAAGTTCCTCGCACGGGAGTGCGCAGGTGACTCTATTCGGGCGTAAATTCTCGGTCGTTAGAGGACCGTGGGCCAATAACACCGACCGATCGGCAGCATCGGCCGGCGACGCGGCAAGAATGTGGATTGTCGTTGCCTGGTGATTANCGGCCGGCGACGCGGCAAGAATGTGGATTGTCGTTGCCTGGTGATTAGGGAACGACGACTGGCCCGCTCGCGCCCGATTTATCGCGTCTCGACCGATTGAACTTGGCGCATGATCCTTTGCTATCCCACCCTCGCCGTGAAAAAGCTCACTCGAGGGGAAATTATGTCCCCCCCTTCCCCTCTCCGTGTAATTGGAAATTAAGCGAATCATCGCGGTGGTAAGATTATTGCAAGTTTGAACGACGCAGCAAGCAGCAAACTTTAAGCTAGATAGAACTCTTCTGTCTTTGGTTTTCATTTCAGAATTGTAACTTTTTTTAAAAGCTGTTCGTTTTCATGAAAAGCAGCTTTTCACTCGAGAGTAAATCCTTGTCAGTTTGTCCGGCAAAGAACTGTACGATAGATCGTTCTGCTTTAATTTTTACCAATTTGACTTTACACGCGCGTTCGATGCACTTTGCGTTTTCATTTTCGAAACTTTGAATTTCTTCTTCGACCCTTTACTTTATACAATTCTTTCATCGTAACACAACAACAAATCGAACACCGTGTTTCAACTGTGATTTATCGAACGTGTTTCCCTTCATTTCTATTGTCAGAGGATCGTTGGCGAATCACTGTCAAAGATTCAACATCCGTCAAAGTCGGGCATTGTTTGACTAATAATCCCAGACGAGCGCGAGCTTCCTATCCGGCTCATCTGGAAATCGCACGTCGGGATAATTCCTCTTGTCAAGAGCAGACCTTGCGCAAGGAATTTTTCTGCAACGTTCGCGATAGGGGAGGGGAGGTCAGCCCAGGTGGTTGATACAATGTCAAAACCGCTGCGAAACTCGGAAACTAGGTCAGATAAGACAAACGTTTACGAGAACAATTTTTCCCACCCGCGTTCCGCAAGTGCAACGAGAAATTTCACCTTTGTGTGCCCATTCGTACACGTCCTTTTTTCCATTCCCCTCGCGTATCTCTTGCTTCCGGTGGCCTCCTGTCCACCGCCACGCGTGGATTCGCGAGGTCGACAAAAAGACGCGGAGAAAATTGAAATTTTATTTCGCTGGCCGAAAATACTACGACCGAGCAACGCACGACCGAGCAAACGCTCATTGTTCCATCCGTGTATTTTCGGCGCGCCTGCTCTCTCCGCGCTTGTGTTCGTGCGTGTGTTCACGACGTGTGCCACGACGTCGTGCACAAATTGCGCCTGACTATTTGCATCGTGACCCACTTACCTCGAGATACGTTCCCGTTATTCGCGGCAGTTTCCTACGCAGCACGCCAGTGGAAAAAGCGCGGTCAGAATCGGCAATTTTTCTCTCCCTCTCTCTTCTTCTCCCTTTCTTCCCTCGTGGCGTGTCGCGCCCATGTTTCTTCTCCCGCCCTCGCCAGAGAGAGAGAGAGAGAGAGAGAGAAGCAAACGAGGGAAATTTTTACGCAGGCAATTATTTCGTGGACGGCGTGCCGCGGTATCGCGGCCGCGCAGCGCAGCCGGCTTGTAAATTGCCAGAGATTTTTCCGGCTTTTTCCGGATCACGTTGTAATTAATTCCGCGCGCCGCCCGGGCCCCGCTGATAAATTTCAACGTGATTAGGTGCGTAATGTACGTTCTTCGCGCGGCGAACGTCGAATTTCCGCTAATTAATGCGCCGCCGATGCTTGTATTTCATTTCACGCTGCACACCACCACCACCAGCGAACGCGGCAGGGCTAGTTATAAAAATTTGGTCACGCTTTCGGCGTAAATATTTGTTATCGCTGATGGCTCGTTCTTATTCCGCCGCGTCGATGACCACGTATACACGTGTACACGCGTATTTCGCAAGTTGCTGTTCCTGCGCGCCGGTTTCTGATATTTAGTACGCACTAAACTGTGCAATGTATCCCGCGCGGATCTCCGTCCACGCGCACGAACGTGTATCACGATAAAGAAACATGGTGTGTAATGTATAATCGCGAGAGAGATGGAAAGCTTTCCTTTTTTATCGTTGATTTTTCAGAACGTGTTCTTTTGTGAAATGTATTGCAGCGAATATCACGGATTATTTCGATCGGTTCCTCCGCGGCAAGTCTGCTCAACGCTCGAGTATTAATTTCGAATTTCGGTAACAGATATATTGATATTGTTACGGGAATAATGTAACGATTTTTCAAGAAAGACCGTAACATCGTAATTTCTGAATACACAATTTTGTATTTTAATATATGTCTCCTTCCGCGTTCATAAAAGTCTCCACACACAGTGCGATAATCGTAGTTGTATTAACTCCATCTACGTAACTGCACTCTCGTCGAATTTCGAAGAAAACAATAGCTTCCAAGTTCACTTAAAATTATCTTTCATTTCGGCGTTAGAAATCAAGCTGAAGTTTAAAAAGGAAAAGCAGACGCGTGTTCTTTTCTGCGCCGAGAGTCGTTAACTGCTTCGCGTATACGTTCGTGATTTCGAGTATAACGAACGATCGTAATTACGGTTAACCCGCTGGGCAATTTCCACAGTTACAGTGACCGTGAAACGATTATTGGTCCTGCAGGGGCCGTTCGTGCTGCTGAAATTACGATTAGGCCAATCGACTTCGTTCGCGCGTTTGCAGAAGCGGCCGAGTCGCGCCATTGCTGGCGGAACTCGGTCTTGATTCGTTTGCACGGCCAAGTTAATTACCGAGGTTGCAAAGCGACGCCACGTCTGGAACAGACCAGACCAGACCAGACCAGACCAGATGAGACGAGGCGAGACGAGGCGAGCTTTCGCTATTTATTCGCACGGAACAAAGTGATCGGAACGATCTAAACTGTTTACCCTGCTTTCTTCGTCAAACGTTTCATCTCGTCGATGTTTCGAGACATACCGCGGAAATTGTTTCGTTTTATTTCGAGGAACTTGCCCAGATACGAGTGTTCTTTCGGCTCATCTTATTTGAGAGATTTTCTCAGATTTTTGGGAAATCTTCGACGTTCACCAGCTTTAGGGACTCGATGGAAAAATAAGCGTGGGTTAATTGCTTTCAACTTCTTTCGAAATATTTCGTATGTTTATATTCTCTTTCGATGTTTATTTTTTTTCTAATCTCAAAGTTAATACCTCATTGTACAGCAAACATCGTTTTTTTTTTAAGACTTTGTGCATTCCCAAGGGTATTTAATTTAATAGAAATAATATACACGTTTGCTCAAAAATTCATGTCTCTATCTCGTGCACGCAAAATCGAGCAAATTCAGTCGCGCAAATCGAAGAAAACGTTCTGATCACTCTCTCCCTTGATCGAGTGATTCGCCAAAAGAAGCAAATGAAGATGGCCGATTAAAGTCGGCCGAGGAGTTTTTATCCAGTCGCGGCCGATACCGACTCTATCTACTGAAGATACGTGATACGCTGGAAAGTTTCTGCCATTCAAATGCAATTTACTTCGGCTAATGTCATTCGCTCGATTTAACCGTGTAATAAAGCAGTTCGTGGCAAACTGTGTCAGCCCGCGTTGATCGCGTTACCCGTTTGCTTTCGCGAGAGACTGCGGGGATTTTAACTCTTTGCTCGATCGCGTTTAAACTTCCAGCTAAATTGCCATACTACGGGACACGGTACAGCGCACAGCGCGTAATCGCCTGGTTTATGGCACTGTTGCGTTCCAACTTTTTAACGGGGACGGAGTTACACAAGCGCTTAAGTGAATATGGGAATTCCATCACACGATAGAATTCCATTCTATACTAAACCCTAAACGGACCGAGTGTAATTGATCTGTCGGTGGGTTGTCATCTCGTTTCAACTTTTGTCTCTTTTCTTTCTTCCATTCTTTCTTTCTCTTTTTCACACTCGAGCGAAGCGGTTGATTTTCGAATGAATTTCGGTAGCGAGGTAGGATTAAACGTTTTTAGCAAGCTGTAATTTAACCAAGTTTTAAATGAATAGAGGAGTTAGTCGATCGTGCAATCTCTTGTTCGCGCTATTGCACTCGAACTTTAAGCGAACATTAGTCGATTACATTGTCGCTCGCTTCGCGCGGTTACCATGCGCTAATCTGTTTACCCAGTTTTCAGACAAGAAAACCTATGGGCGAACCATGTACGTGGAAAATAATCAACGAAATTCTTCACTCGTAATCGTTTGAGTGAAACAATTCGATTACACAAAGGGATAAAATCATATAGAATTCGCCGATGTGTGATGCTCGTTATAGAAAGCAAAGATTCTTCCGCGTTGATAAGAGAAATATTTCTTTCTCCTACTGAGTAAGAAGAAGTAAAATAATTCGAAGATGCTCAGACGACAGAACTCCTCTACATGAAATAAATATTAATAACGATAGAGGTTCTGAGAAGCGATACTCAGAAGAACATTTCGAAATGTTTGTCATTTCTTTTCGCAGACGGAGAACGTGAGGCTGAAATTAAAATGGAAAGTAATCGACTTTTATGAGCAACTCGAATAAACATCTGACTTATGCTCTACGAGATTAACCTGCGGATTTCTCTCGGGAGAATATCTTTCGCTGATTTTAATTTGTACCACATGCTGCTGTTTAAACCGGGCCACTTAATTATCTTTCACGTTACGCTCTTATACTCTCCGGCAACTCTAAAAAATACAGTCTTGAAAGAAAAATCCCCGGCAACGTATTTATACTCGGGTCTACTACTACTTAATTTACATGTAAAACGCCATATCGTCGTAATTAGAAATGACAATTAAGTGGCCAGTTTTAAATGAAATATCCCACCGGAGATTCTTGAGAAGTTAAACGCGTCTCTGTTATCGTTGCATCAACGTAATTTTCCATCTTCAACAATTGTAGTTGAAATTCTAACAGCTACGTCGCGGATATTTATGCGTTTACGTTGTTAAATGTACGACGTTAACGTACACGTGAGAAACACACTGCTTGAAATAATTAGATTCTATTTGTTGATTAAATTTTAATCACCAATTTTACAGAACTTTTTCTTGCATTTATTACTTGATACTCGCAGGAGTAACCTTCCAATTGTAAAGTATAAAAACTGAAATACATATTATTAACGTTTAAACATATTACGAAGCACACTTTTACTTAAACTTGCTTCTTCTGTCTGTAAGAGCGTGATGTGAATTTGTGAATGATTCTGTCTATATACAAGTGGTTGAAACGCACGTTATTGCGTCACGCGATATCTTCTTCATCAAATAGAAATGTATTTTCCGATCAAGAAAACGACGAGAACATGAAACTTCTCTCGCGAGAGATAAAGACTTATCCTTCACGACGATCCTTCTTGCTAAGATTCCAAGCAACGTCAGGCTCCGATTCGACACGGAAAAGGAAAGCAGCACGCCCCTGAGCGCATCACCGTCGATTCGATTATCCAACGAGAGGCACTTCTCGACCGTACGAAAATAACCGGCGTGGTCAACCTTTCGAATCGTACGGCGCGTTCGTGTCGAAAATTCGCAAAACGCGGCGCGCGCATAGCCGAGCGGAACACGCCGCGTGTAAAAGTCTAAATGCGGACGGTGAGTTTGGTAGGTCGTCACACGCGATCGGAGGTCGCGCAGATTATGCGTGGCCACTACGGACCCAAAATTTACGATAATACCAGTCAAATACGAACTCGAGTAAATATTGAAATAAAAATTCGGGTGTCCCGATTCTTTCGGATAATCCGACTCGTCGAGTCTTTGGCTTGGTGGGGAGAAAAGTCAGCCAAGACTCGTCTAAGATCCAATTCGACGTGATAAAATTTTTTATTCGTATTCGAACACATCCGAGCACATTCCTTCCGGTCTGAAATTCTTCGTACATCTTGGGTTCACCTGAATCAAAAACATATAGAGTACAGCTCCGGTGGCCGCGCTTTCTTTCACCCGCGTTCCGCGCGCGATTCGAAAGAAGGTCGGCGGTCGCGTCCACGTGAATTACGTGTTCGACGAATAGAAAAGCCCGCCACGGGCAGCTCGCCAAGGAATGCAGACGCGGTTACGGTTACGAGCCCGAGGGCCTATCATAACATTCCCCAAACCGCTGGTTCAGGAGGAAAAGAAACGTGCTTGACAATTCGATCGTGACTTCAAAAGCTGTCGTAGCTTGCTTTCGGAACTGAGACTGCCGATCCGAGTGAGACTGCATGGTTTGATGGCCATTTGAGAGATTAGGCGAAAAATTGTGTTTCGGTTTGTTTGATTGAACACTAAAGGAAGAACAGTGAAATGGAGTTTTGAAACGAAGATCGTTTGAGTCTGGAATTGGAAACAGTGATTATCAAACTGTCAGCCAGTGTTAGTCTGTTAAATGGAAATTGAATTCAAGATAGTTGCACGACTATGAATGACTACGGAATATATGTATACTCGTTAAAGCGATAAATTTTATTTTCCGTAAAGGACGCCGAGGCCCCGGCGTACAATGTAAAATTGTTCAGTCATTTAGAATGCAATTTCACAACGAGTTAAGCTCGGTTCACTACTATTCTTACGGCCGACAGGTGGAGAAATAGCGAAAGCTCGCTAGGAAAATAGTCGGCCATCCTTCAGCGTCAGCAATAGTGGACCATAATATCTATACCGAGGCGAGGTTCGCGTGATATATTGTTGCTCTAGACGGACATTAACTTGACGTGAGGAACGTAGATTGTCTTCGTTTGACAGCCGATAACTTTCCAAAATTGTTTCTAAAGATACAGCGGGGCCCGGGCACCTTCCAAGCCCGCAGAATGAATTGCTCGACGACGTTTGAGATGAGTATCGATAATGGCGTTTCAAAACCATCGATCTCGGGGCTTTGCCAACAGGCTCGATGGAACAACGACTGATGCGAACAAAGCGATTCTTTCGTTAGCTCGACGGAAGTACGATTGACAGTGTTGGAATTTCATCGTACGTCGTGTTTCTAATGCTTCGCTGTAACCGTGTCGTTGAAATCTCGTAGAAAGTTCTCTGTTCTCTTATCCTATATATGTGTTGGATTTAACTCACATTTTCAAGAATCTTTCACACGACGTACGAAGCTCTCGGGCTTGGAAGTTGCCATCGAGACATCGCTAATCGAAAGATCGTGTCTCTGTACAATGTACTAGAATAGTTTTGTATCTTTCTATCTTTGCTGCAAATTACTTCGAGTCCACTGTGCTCTACTTTTGGGAAATGTGTTAATCTTAGATGAGAAGAAAGGATCTACATCTGTTCCTTTTAAAACCTCCGAAACAAAAGTTTTCAAGTTCGTATCGATAATTCGGATTCTTTCGATGTACAGTGCAGCCACGCGTTTTCCGTGACAAATGATCGCTGAAAACAGGAATCTGTAATGGGCAGTTGCTCGGCGGCCGGAGCCGGTGACCGAGGCGAATGAAATAGGCGAAAGCTCCGCAAGAAAATAGTCGGCCATTCGTCAGCGAACGGACGATCGTGGACCATAATATACCGGGTGGGCAGATAAGTTACTGCGAGGGACAAGCATTAATTTGGGGCTGAGTTGGCGCGCGAGACAGCACGCCACGCCACGCCACGCCACGCCAAGCCGTGCTGCCACGCCGAGAGCTCTCGGTCTCTACGCTTCGGGACCTCTCCCTCGAGGCTATTCCGTCCCGTTAACGGATAGCCCGTGCCCTTAGACGAATCGATCCTTCTTAGGTTGCAGCGGCAACCTCGCCAGAGAAGAGAGAAAGACCGATTCGTAGTCGCGAGACCAGCTCCTTCGACCGGATGGAAAAACAAACGTTCGATTCGTTCGGCGTTGTCCTATTCCTTCCGAAGCGACGAGCTTCCGGCAACTTCAAGACTTTGGACTCGTGGAGAAACGACTGGAGAGAGAAACGTCTCGCCTCGCTTGACTGACGGGCTTGCTACTTTCGCGCCAATGCGCCATTGCGCTTGGGAATTTTCGATTTCTTCCACCGGCGAGAAGGCAAGTTTCGCATTTGAAAGTTAATGCGAGAGAAACTCGATAGGTCGCTATTGTGGAAAGCGTGTGTACTCGTGAACGCATTCAGTTTCAACAGATGGAATGCCTCGTTGTTTATTAGATATATGAATTATAGTACTATGCCAAATATATAAATTATGGCATATAGTTGCAGCATTCATTGGATGAAACGAACCTGTTTAAGTTCTATTTCTTTGGTATCATACACGTGACACAATATCACGTTTGTCAAAACATCTTGAAATTTCATCAAGAATATAATGAAACAACGGCATTTTGATCATATTGGATCTGAAAGTGCACACGGCAGCTACGAGTGTAGCTACAAGTACATGTATATATACAATAACGTTTCGAACGTTTGGGAACGCACGGAATCTTTCTCAAGTCGAACTTCATTCGCAGTTACGTGAAATTAAAGATCTTATCGTCAGTACCGCCCCCCTTCAGTAAACTTCGCTTAAAAGAAACGACTGTTATCCAGGCCATCTAACGTACCCTAACGCCCGAACTTTCGAACGAATTTTTCTATCTGCTGCGAGACACGACTCTCTATTCTACTTTCTACCTCGTGAAGAACCTCGATATCCAACAACAACAACGCGTTACAACCCTTTACATCTCTGGAAAGTCGAAATTTGACTTGAAAAAGAGACAGAGAAAGAGAGAGAAGTACGGACTTTTGACCGAACAAGTAGTGTCGGAGAACGATGGCGGACAAGGGGAGGAAAAAAAAAGTTCTCTGCAGAGTGTTCGGCACGATCCTGAAACCCTGGACGTCGCGCCGGTAGCTGTATGTATTCCTGCGTTCCTTCGCAGTTCCGTAGTAGCACCGGCGAGGGTTCTAACGATGCTACGGAATTTTAATTCGATTTGTACCGGGGAGAGACTCCCGCGAGAGCGAAGCCACGCCGTCTACCAGCAGCCGTAGAATCAGAATCCCTCTTGTATTCTTCGCGCAATAAATCCTCGGCGCCGTGTAACCCAATTACTTCTAGCCGGCCTCCTCCTCCTCCCCCCCTCGCTTCCGATACGGAAGCGGCTACACCAGCTTTTTATCAAAGCGTTAATTGGAAAATGGCTCGGCTCTCACGGAAAACTTGTATCGCATTGGCATGTGATTTGCGAAAGAACAAAATTTAAGAGATTGCCACCCCCTTTCGACTTGTGACAGTGTGCTTGCTAATTTGTTGACTGGCAAGATTTGTTATTTAGATTTTGTTCTCTATGAGTAAAGCGTGGTTCTTGATTCCGAAAGCCGAGTAAATTACTCCTTCGTTCGATCGAATCTTATTATTGACTTCCACTCTTACCTAAAGTAAGCAGAATCAAATATCCCGAATGTTAATAGTCTGAAATAAATTACTGCAGTCATCGACAATCCAGCGATAAGATTCGAAGGTTAATCTGAATTTAAAAAAACGAATTTTTCCAGTGACTTTCACTCGTTGAAAGAGACGTTTTCGAAGCAAGGATCCCTAATATCTTGCCAATTATAAAGAAGACGAGGAAGAACGTATGCAGAGTATTAACATAAAAGAGCCATTAATTCCTGCCAAATGAAAATTCTGCATGGCGAACTTCCCATTGCCAAATGTGGAGGATTTATTCCTTGGGACGGGACGCTTTGTCTTTGGTGGACTTAATTCCTGGTTGGATTGTATCAAACTGGGGGAAAGCTGAATGGTTTAAATCTAGCGAAACGAACGATACGCTCGGTGATGGACGCCGAGAGTTTTTATCTCGGTGAACTTGCTCCCTGCACGTCTTATCTGAGATTATTTCTTCTGTTACGGCTATTTCCGCGGGGATCTGCATAACCCGGTTGACAGGTAATTTATATGTTCCTCATACTTTCTTCTGCTCCCTTCTATCAATCGTAAAGAGTGCATTTTCATAGGGCTGAGGATATTATTACGATAACAATAGGTCTCTTCGAGAGGCAGTGTACTGTGCCTGTCGGTAAATAAATTATATTTTTTGTCGTGTATTCACATCTATCTTTGTTTTCGTGGAACATTTCAAAAATATTGAAAAAAAAACATTAAAATATCAAGAAAATAAATTAGTGACTCCTTCATATAGTAAATTTGAATCAAGACTGCGCTTTGTTTTATCGTTTCAAGGAACGCGATATCTATTTCGATCGATTAAATTGAAATACATCTGTACACAGGCGGATCGCGTGACGTCAAGTGTTCGCAACATATTCCACTTTATTAATCCTGAAACCATCACGAAACGGCGCACTATGAATTTAGTATGCAAACACGTCTTGCAAACAATCAACTTAACAAGTGTAACCAATCGAATGGAAACGTACATTGGTCCGGGCGAGTAAATTCACCTGTGTGTTTCTCCATATATAAATCTCGGGTATGCAAGATCCGCCGCAATTGGCCCCCGTAAATATCTAATTATTCGAGCATCACGCGCCGCGCCGCGCCGCGATGTCCAACTAATTTCACACTGTCGAGGAACAACACCGTCCACCGGCCTTGGTAAGCCTGCCGTAATTACCAAAACGCCAACAGCCGAAAATGTCGAGCAGCAACGAAACCAATGAAAGAAGAAAGAAAGAAAGGAAAAAAAGAACAACAACAGGGGATGATTCGAGACTGGTGGATTAAAAATTCCATTTTCGAGGGCGGGAGGGACAAATTCAAGCGCGGAGCATCTCATTAAAACAGTTCGATGTGGGCGGGACGCGCGATGACGAAAGGATTAACGGCGGCAGAAGCTCCGCAGGGAGGCCGAAATGACAGTAATAACAGAGCCGTCCGTCAAAACCGAACGTTCCACGGACGTGCTCGATAATCCAACGAGCCACTGTAACACCGGATGATCTGTCAGCTAGTTTTCCAAC
>NIPQ01038033.1:0-29204 GCA_002806875.1 Lepidotrigona ventralis hoosana | reverse complement strand
ACGCACGCAACTTAAAGTTAAAACGCACGCAATTTAAAACTAAGGCGCACGCATCCCACGATGTCCCTGCGAGATCCCTCGTTGTCCCTCGGTGCCCCGCTGGGGGGTCTAATACTTTACTTATCAAGTAATTGTCCCTACAGTTCAGTTTAGATTTCAACTGAACTGTAGGTTGCGTAGTTCTTAGCTTGATATCGTTTTACAAACATCAAAATTTACCTTACATCGTTTTACAATTTAGCTGGATAACGTTTTATAATTGTCCCTACAGTTCAGTTTAGATTTCAACTGAACTGTAGGTTGCGTAGTTCTTAGCTTGATATCGTTTTACAAACATCAAAATTTACCTTACATCGTTTTACAATTTAGCTGGATAACGTTTTATAAATTTTAATGTTTGTAAAACGATATCAATTACCAGGTCTCACCACGAGGAGGTGACTACGCACGAGACCCGCCCCGGGGCTTACAATACGTATCATCCATCCATACAATCATATAAAACATTAAATTATTAAATGCATACCATCATACATTACACACAATACGTACAATGCATACAATCACACAACGCATTTAACAATTCGCAGCCCTACAACCGCATTTTGTACAAAGACACGTTTACTGAACTTGGGACGAAGTTAGGAATCCCTCATCTCCTCTCTTCTTTCGTTCATTGTTGCTATTGCTACTTTGTTCGTTCGACACTGGAGTCGAATTTCCATGTTTCACAGTCAGTGTGCCGAATCGAGGTTCGAGCATTTAGATGCAAGTAGTAGAACGCTACCCCCAACGACATAGTGAAAGTTCCGGAACCGCTGAGTCCGATTGTCAAGGACGTTGGACTACGAGAATCTCACCTCGTCCTTTCGGACGAGGCTGCAGTTCCCTGATTCGGCACAACTGCCAAGTCGAGGTTCGAGCATTTAAAGACAAGTAGTGTAACGCTACCCTCAACGACACAGTGGGGTTCCGCAGAACCGCTGTCGGTTTACTGCCAGGACGCCAGACTGCAAGTATCTCACCTCGTCCTTTCGGACGTGGCTGCAGTTCCCCGAATCGGTACACTGGCTACAAAACTTGGAGTCCCGACTCTAGTGCAACGAACAAAGTAACAGTAGTACCAACGAACGAATGAAGAGAGGAGATGAGGGATTTCTAATTTCGCCCCAAGTTCAATAAACGTGTCTTTGTACAGAATGCGTTCACAATGAATTTACACAGATTAACTAAAACTAAAACGCACGCAACTTAAAATTAAGACGCACGCAACTTAAAGTTAAGACGCACGCAATGTAAAGTTAAGGCGCACGCATCCCACGATGTCCTCGGTGCTCCGCTGGACCGATGTGCACACGACTGAAGTTCACGTGGTAATGTGTGTCTGTACTACTCAAGTTTCTTATATCTCGGTCGTGAGTGATCAGGTGATACAGTTGACAACTTTTTTTCAAACTTCTAAAATTTTATCTTTGTGTATATGTCGAAAGTTTAATTGATAATGATCTCTAAGCCGTTGAAGGTTAATCTTATGTTGATAACTTTTTTTTCAAACTTCTGAAACTCGGCGAAAATTTAATTGATAATGAATCTCCGTGTCTCTCAAGGTTAATCTAATGTTTCGGTCGTCAGTGATCCGGAACAGTTGATAATTTTTTTTAGTATTTCGTAAAACAGTTTTTCTATTATACTAATCAGTAATTTAATAGTTTTTACATTTCTATCGCAAAGTTACACTTTCATGATTATGTTAGAATGTTAAATGTAGTAGTGTATTAATTTTTTATCGACTGAAACTAAATTGACATTTTCGTGATATTAATTTTTATATTATAACTGCATTGATGTATTAAATAGAAATTTATCTTGACAGATAGATTTATGTAGTCAAAAATTAAATTAAGCGGTGATTGTCGCTTTAGAATAGTCGCGTAACGTATAAAAATTTTGGCTCGTTTATTCTTTCAAAGAGCAAGAAATATGTATATTATGTAACTGTTTTTTCCGTTATTGTAAATAAAATAATTTAATTGCTATAAATGAATGATTCAAACTATGAAATAGTGTTTGGGAATTCAATCACTGATTCAATTGTTAAAATACAATTGATTATGTAATCATCAAAAGTGCGCTCATTGGGATTAGACTAGTTACGATTACAGCGCCATTATACGATGAAATGCGTAATATACTTTCTATGATTCTCGAACGAAATCGATATTTCTCACGATCGATTTTTAACCGGGAAACATGGCGGAGAAGAGCACATCTCATCTGTAAAGACGAAAATATTATCCAGATGAATCATCTAGAAAGAAGTATCATCCAAAAGTTCTCAAGTAAAAATATAAGTCAGTAATTGATAGATTTATGTTTGTGTTGTGAATTTTTAAGACAAAATGTACATTTTTACGTACATGCGTCATGATACATTACTAATGTGCATACTTCCTATTGTAATAAGAAATATTCAGAATACAATTTCGGAGTACAGTAATTGTCTTTCATTTACAGTATTCGGTATTAAGAAACACTTTATAACTTACAACTAGTACAGTAAAATGTGGAGTAAAAAGTGAAGTAGAGTAAAGTGAAATAAAGTAAAATAAAATGGAGTAAAGAAAGGAGCAAATAGTTGAGTAAAGTACAGAAAATTGGAGTGACAAAAAATTACCAGTCACCAAAACCTGATGAAAATGATCTTCATTAATTACACATATGTAATTGATCCGGGTGAATACAGATGGAAGATAGAATCCAATGAAAATTTTGCACAAGTGAGTACGATTAATTTTAATGAAAATAAATTGCCAATTCAATAATTTTAAACAAAAAGGAATATAGCAAATATATAACATTTTGTCTTTCAATTACGAAGGACATATTTTATATGAATCTGCTGTGAATAAATTTATTTTTAGACACATGACAAATAAATATATTTCTCTATACGGAAATACCTAGAAGTATGTAGAAATATAAAGAATATACAAATTATATAACATTTCTATATCCTTAGAATTATCATATAAAATAGAATATTTATTGTATATTATTATTATTTATTGTATATAAGCCTTATTTAGTCAATACATATTTATTTAATAAATTATTAGACAGAGAAATTTAAACTAAAATTAGACTAAAACTAAGCGCACGCAACTTAAAATTAAGACGCACGCAACTTAAAGCTAAGGCTTACGCAACTTAAAGTTAAGACTCGCGCATCCCAGTCCTGGGTGTCCTCGGTGCTCCGCTGGGTCGATGTGCACACGACGGAAGTTCACTTGGTAATGAGTGTCCGTACTACTCAAAGTTATATAATATTTCAGTCGTCAGTGATCAGGTACAGTTGACAACTTTTTTTTCGAACTTCTAAAGTTTTATCTTTGTGTATACATCGAATGTTTAATGACCTCTAAACCGCTCGAGGTTTATCTAATGTTGATAACTTTTTTTTCAAACTGCTAAAGCGAGAATTTAATTGATAATGAATCTCCGTATCTCTCAAGGTTAATCTAATGTTTCGGTCGTCAGTAATCCGGAACAGTTGCTAATTTTTTTTAGTATTTCGTAAAACACTTTTTCTATTATACTAATCAATAATTTAATAGTTTTCATATTTCTATCGCAAAGTTACGCTTTCATGAATATGTTACAATGTTAAATGTAATAGTTTATTAATTTTTTGTCTGCTAAATTTGACTTTACATTTTCGTGATATAAATTTTTAACTTATAACTGCATTAATGTATATTAAATAGAAATTTATGTAGAGAAAAGTTATGTAGTCAAAAATTATGTTAAGCGGTGATGTTCTCTTTAAAAAATATAAAACGTATAAAGTTTTGCTCGTTTATTGTTTCAGGGTGCAAGAAATATGTTTATTATGTAACTGTCTTTTCTGTTATTGTGAATAAAATAATTATTATTAATGAATTATTCAAACTATGAAACAATGTTTGGGAATTTAATCACTGATTCAATCGTTACGAGTAAATAGTTAGAATTGGTAAATGATACACGAAAATATAATCGAAATATATTGTTTTACAGTTCGAACGATTCATTTGAAACGATTAAATTATTTTATTTCTACGATATTTCTGGACATTATTTAATAATTTTCACGTATTTCACATTAGAATTAAACAATTAAATTAATTATTTCATTCAGTAATTCTCTGAGTCATTTCTCTTAAGTACATCGTTCGAGATTGTTATAAATTATTAGTTAAAAATTTTAAATAACACTTTGAAACATTAGTGAAGAGTATTTATCGTTTAATTGTTGCAAGTAAATTGTTAGAAATATTAGATAATGTTTAAAAAATTAGAATATTCAGAAATAATATTTAAAAATTTACTTCGAAAGTTTAATCGATGTGCACACGACGAAGATTCAACTTATAATGACTTTCTTCGTTGCTTAACCTTCACGTGGATAGTCTGTCAATACTTTCAAAAACACTTTTTCTATTACAGCAATCAATAATTCTACAATTTTTGGGTTTTATTTGGTTAAAATTTTACAATTTTAGAATTGTATTGTTTTATAGCCCCCCTTAATTTAAGGCAACAATAAATACTGTAATTTCTATATTTTTTACAAAATGAAAGGTTTGCACGGTAGTTTTTAACTTATTATTCTGTTGATATGTACTAAACGTCAATTTATAAGGTTGTTACATATAATACTAATTTATGTGAAAAATAATTATGTTACGGTCAAAAATTAAGTTGATCGTTTTTTAAGAATAGCTATGCAAATAAGAAAGCGTTCACATTTAAATCAATATCAAACAATTTTCGATGTTGATGTAACATTATTCCATAGACGAGGTCGGTTGAGCTCGGGCGGTTACGAAAACATACGAAAAGTCCTCTAACTCGCCTATTTTGCTAGTTTAACCATTTCGTCGAGTCGACGAACAGAACAATAACAAAAATGTGGTAACCATGTGAGACATTTAGGTCTTGGCAACTATACTTTTGTCTGGAAAATCGAAACTTGCCTGTGCCATTTTAATTCGCTTTTTTTCGTCATTATGCACAATAACGAAGGCAAAGTTGATGAAAGTGACTACTCCCTCACCGGTTTCGGTGATTTTTGTATGTATTGCGAAGGTATTTTAAACAGTTCCTTCTTCTAACGGGTACGTTAGATTTTGTTGAAAAGAAGGTCGTTCGGGATATCGGTTTCTAAATGATATTTAAGGATCGTTGAAATTAATGAAAAAATGGTTCATCAGCAATCAGAATGGAGGAAAATACGAACGAGCAATTAATTTAAACTCTTACTACTAACATATGAAATATTAACATAAAATCTAAATACTAACATATGTATCATTAAGTCACTCATACTTCATATTATTTTTATTAATAATTTATAACAATAAATAATTTCGGTTGTCGAAAACTCATTGAGTTCGTCTTGATAAATAATATCGTACTGTAAGAAAGAAAATATATATATATCGTTTAAACAAATAAATTAGACTTCGAAATTTCGAGACGGATGAATTTTGTAAGAAATAATTTACAACACATAATGTATTTCTTTATTGGAAACAATATTTGCAGAAATATTTTATTGATAAGTTAAAATTTTCATAAAATCGAGTTTACGGGATAAAGATAATTGATTCAGTTTGTGAATTTACACATTTGTAAGTAAAAAGACGTCATAGTTAATTATGTTGTTCGTAAAAATATTATGTTTCAATCAATCTTTTCTAATATATACTTTTAAATAGGTGTTAATAGTCAAATATGTACTAAATTTTTCATCCCAATTTCCATTAGTCGCTGTTTTAAATTCGCTGTTTGTATTCCTTCATTGATTAAGTATCATTCAATTCAACAAATAATTCTCGAAGCAGATTTGGCAACACTGTTCATATTTTTTAATTTTAATTTTCCCCACTAGTAGTGCTGCGGTCGCAAAATGTGATATGAAAATAGTAAGGTTATGTTGACCTTATTACCATGGCCGTGAAAACATGGTCATGCAATATCTATTCATATACGTCATCTGTGGCAGAACTGTAAAGATATGTTTATATATTTTTTTATCTAAAAATTAATTTTTTAAGTTTTCTAAAGTATTTTTATTTTCGGTAGTATAATTATTTGAGTGTACAGAAAATAAGATAGTTAAAAGGAACGAAGTGTAAAAAAAAAGGAAGTAAAAAGAATAATTATAAAAAGAAGGTAAAATGGAAGAAAAGACGTAAAAAAAAGGAAAGGAAGAAAAGTATTCAGTATTATATATACTAAATAGATACATACATGTTTTACAAATACTTTGTTTCATAATATGTAATTGTTTAGTAAAATTATAATAATTTAATAAAAATAAATTTAATAAAAATAAATTATATCTAGTTTAATGCAATTAAACATTTTTTATGCATTTGAATATTTTTTATATAGAGACGCCATTACAGATCAAGATGTCAACAATGCAGTGAAGAGAACTTATTTCACTGAATGAGTTTTAATTAGAAATTTTCTGAAACCATCTTTATAATACCATGACATGACATTATTTAAAATTTAAATTAATTTCTTTATAAGAAAATTACGAAACAGAACTTGGCTTTTTCTAATTCTAAGGTAACTGTACTTACAATAGTTTAAATAATTGAAATGAAATCTAAAACGAAAACAGAATTTAATTATATTTTTTTTTTAACAGCAATTGAAGCTCAGAAACATAATTGACAACAGCAGTTAATTTGAGTTGTTACTTGATATTTATATCAATATTGTATAATTTATGTCAATATTATATAATTTTTACATTATTCTCTAATTTGCTAAGAGATATTTATAATTTTATTTAATTAATAATTTTAATATGCAAAACATGTTTGGCCAAGAGTATAACAGTAAGTCAAATTATTTTTATTTTAAAATTCTAATAACAGTAATTTACTTGGCGAAAAAATATTCAGATGTTTCAGTCTTTCTTTTCTGTTTTCAGTTGTTTCAGATGTTACAGTATGTTAGGTAAATTATTTTAATAAAAATTTAAAGATCGTACAAGATTATCAATATTATCTGGAAACAAATTGATTATGTATTTTCTACGTAAGAACTTCGAATAACTTTGTTCACCAAAACGGTAAATTTTTTTTATTCTTTCGTATGTAACGAACCTGGCTTCGTCTGTCTTTTTTTGTGACTGGCTTTTTACGAGATTAATTTAAGAGAACTTAACATCTGATGAAAGTCGTTCAAACATATCAGCTGCGAGATACTTGCCATTACGGTTGAAACGAGCAGGCTTCAAAAAGCGAGGGGTAACCTCGCGAGCAGGCTGACTCTCATTGGTCTATCGGAGGGTTTACGATTTGTGATGGACCATCTGGTTCACGGTAGCAACCCCTGAAGAAATACACGTCATTGGTCTTCCTATCGTAACTTCTCCCCAACGCGTGCCTCAATAAAAACTTTTATAGTGGCTGCCGACCAATATCTTTTCCCGACAAAATGCAAGCTTCCAAGTAAGTATATGGGATTCGTTCTAGTAATTGTCTAGATATATATTTTCTAAATGAATTATGAAGATTATATTACAATGAAAAATAATGATCTTAAAGAATGCGATAAGTTACCAATATTTCTTGCTTATATTAGTATAAATTAAATATTTATTATAATTCTCATAACAAATTAATGCAATATACTTGTAACTAACATTTTTCGAATTATGTTAAATATATATTTAGACATCGTTTATTACAATCTAATGCTGCATATGTAAATTTACTTAAAATCAATATTGCAGATAATATTCAATCAGTAGTGACAAGTAGTAGATATCTACATTTACTAAACTAAAGTTTAACTAAAGATTCTTTGTTAAAAAAAATCGATAAGTGAAATAAGTAAGATTTTCTCAATATAATGCACAATAAATAAGATCATAGAATCCCCAGAAATTAAATTTTCTTCATCGTAGAATAAAATTTCATGTTGTGATCAAAGTCGAATTGTTACACGTTCATGCATACATTACATTTCGTGATATTGCATACTAATTGCCGATTTATAATTTTACTATCGCAATGATAGACCGGTGTTTACAGGTCCTCTTGAGAGACTGGAATTTATTGATGATTCGTTGGAGGGTCTCGCGGTACATTTTACGATACCACTTGGAGGATTTTTATCTGGCTAGCCGGCAGCTTTTATCATTTGAAAAACGCACCGTTTGCTGTTTTTCCTTTATCGTCCAATAAACTCAGTTGTATTGCAAATTCTTGGCTACGCGAAAAGTCATTCTTCCGTTATTGGTCGCACTCCAAGTAGAGATATTCTGACAATCCATTTCTCGGTTAGTCTGTTTAGCAAGGGAAAAAAGTGTAGATAGATTTTTATTGTATTGATTATATTTTATATTGTATTTTATTTTATATTGTATTTATATTGTATTGATTATATTTATTGTATTTGTTTATTTGCAGAACAGTGTTGAGAATGATTAAATGAATTTATCGATAATGAAACAGAATTCAAATTTATTTTCTAATGAAAGAAACATTTTCTCTGTAGAGAGAAATTTGCATGTCTTATAAAAGACAATCTAAAAGATTGTCTAATCAATACAAGAACATCAAATTACGTAAAATGCTTTAAATTAAATAGTACTCTACGTATAATTTTATTTTAAGAGAAGCTAATATTCCGTACAAATAGTTGGTATTTATGAGTAAAAACGAAAACAAAGTTATGAGTAAATTATGAATAAATTTCATTTATTTCATGTATGAAAAATCAAATATTGTATGAATAATTCATACAGATTCCTTTTTTATTCCTATTTTATTCAAAAGTTAAAAAATTATATCAAATAATGTATATTTATAGCGCTGTGCATTTGAATCAGAATATTTCTTTTTCTGATTAGTTTTTTCAAACTTTTAATTTTATTTTTTACTTCTTTATGATGTTCTTTATGATCTACATTTTAATATCATCTTTTGATTATTCACATCATTGAATTGCAAATATATTAATAAATAGACGTGGTCTGTGTTTTAATGGTTGACGTAAAAGAAAAAGCATTTTGCGTTACATCAGTCGGCCACGTTATCTCGAGCACACCCTTCGTGGTAGTTTCACCCTCTTTTCGTACCGCCCCTTCTATTTCCAATGTAAGCGTTTCCCGAGGATTATATCAAAAGCTAGAGGGTGTTTCCATGGATACACGTACAGCCATGTTGGTCCAGGGGGATGAGAGATAAAAAGCTCTGTGAAAATTCGATAATTCCAGACTGCTTCGAAATGGCGATGTGTGTTCTTTGAGAAATTTTTAAATAAATGTAATTATTTCATTTTATGTTTTGGTTTAAACAATAATTTACCTAAAAATTTACGTTAAAGTTATACTTGTATTATTTTTTTAATTAACTTCAAATTATTATAGATGTTGAAACTTCAGTTATTATAAAAGATCTCACAGATCTCTAATATTTATTTTATAATTCAATAAATATTTCAGTAAATATTCAACAAACGTTCTTGCTTTATATATTAATGATAAAGAGTTTCAAATGTAATTGAACAATGTATTGAAAAATATAAAATAATGCAGGAAGCAGTCTACAGTATAGTTAAGAATGTTTCAAATGTAGTGTATGCAACTATTTCTCACTTTATTCAAACAAATTCTTGTGCATATCTTGATTCAATCTTTCTTAATCACTCACTTAGAACGCTCACACTTTTTGTTTGTTTTAATTTAAACTGAAATTATTACAGAGAAGATTTTATTAATTTACACACGATAAACACGAAAAGAAGGCGCAAATACATTTGATGTTACACAACATGCATCCAACTCAGCCACTGAATCGAAACAAACTGGTACCGAGGAGAATCGAAGACGAAAACGAACTCTAAAAGAAGGTAAAAAAGATAATAAAACGAGACTGAGACGAAGCCGTAACTAAAATTTTAAAATATAACATAGAGATGCGTGCTTTGAGGTACAGGTATCACGACGTGGGAATTTTTCGACGAAAGGATTTAGATGAATGGACCGTCGGAGTTATGGTTTTATTGCACCTATACGATGGTTATTCTGAAAATTTTCAAAGAGAAGATGCAGCTGGAGCAGAGTACAGTTAAAGTATATCAAAATTTCCAAAAGAATATAAAATAGGAAGAAGTTCAAGAAATTTATAATTCTTTTAACTGTAAAGAAACTTGGGTAATTATATGAAATTTGAGAATTTTTTTTGATTATTGATTATGTTTCTGACTTTAGTAAGTTAGTATTGAACTTATATATTTACAACTTATATATTTACAATTGAAATTCAAAATAAATATTACATTGAAGTTAAATTATTAAAAATCACATTTTCAATATAAGTACATATGTGAATAATAATACGTATAAATTTCATTCGTAAGTACCTAAGTAAAAATACTTATTTAAATGGCACCTCTATCTACTTAAGTAATATATTCTATAAAATAACTATTCTTTATTTTATTCCAATAATAACTATGATTATTAAATGATTATTAAACTGTTCGAGTGACGTGTTTCATTTTTTATATAGATAGAATGAAAATCAAGGAAAGTGTGAGCACAAAAAAGCATCAGGAAGATGTTGGACGGGAACGAGTAGTTTATAACGCTCTTCTTTACACGCTAATATCTTCTGTTTCCTTGGAAACGATCGCAGAATTCGCTTCTTCTCCAGCAGTAATGTCTGCCAATGTCTCCCCTAAAAGCGTCAGGGCGGCGACCGTTGCCTCTGTATGCTACCGATGAAGTAACAGCTGCTGAATCGACAATTGGTTCAACCAATCCATGGTTAAAATATGACTGGTAAAAATAATGTTTATTGTTTTTTCGAAACATCAATCGTGTATTTAACCGTAAAATTTGTTCATCAAATAGGTCTTGAAATAGGATCATCCAATTGTATTTTCTGACGCGACAGTTATGTTCCAATATTACGTAGAATATTTCATTTAAATTAAATATTTCATTATGAAATGCTTCATATCTTATTACTAGTTTCGTATATTTTTCTTTATTATTTTTTGAATATATTAGAAAGACGTAAAGACGAAATTGTTCTGTGTGTACAAGATATATATTTCGAAGACAAAATAATAATGATTCCTTATTAATATCTTAAAAGTTTGTCGCATTCATTGGATGAAACAGACCTCTTCGTAAATTTCTTTAAGAAACAATAATATTTGGTCTTTCAATCAAATAAAGAAGAATATTTTAATTTTAAATATAATTAATTGGAATTTCAGTAGTAGTATAAAAAATAATATTGTAATATTTATTTATTTACTAAAATTTCGTACGTATAGGTATAATATATTTACTATAGATTCAAAGCATATAAAAAAATTTCTTCTATAGGTAGATATATTAATGTATTTCATACATTAATGGTGACTGTGGTAATCAACATTGATATTCCCAAAGCAAGTACTTTCATTCGTTTAAGAATATGATTGTCTAGCCAATCATTAATCATTTTAATAAATCTAGTAGGATTACAATGTATTCGACAAACCCGCAAGAAGCTCATAAACTAACACCAATGGTGATTTCTATCGTAATATCTTTTATTCTATTATGTATAACTTTTCTTCGTATCATTGCTTCGTGTTTAATCTTTGATGAAAAATAAGAATATTTTTTAAATAAACGAATGTTTTCTTTAAACGGCATGATGTTTCATAGTCTTCGTAGTTTTGTACTTTGAAACTTATTTATTTTAGTAAAATTAATGTTATATATTTTGTCTTTCTAAAAAACAAAGAATATTTGCGGTCTTCTGATCTTTAAATCTATTTTTTTTTCATAAGATGCAGCGAATTTTGTTTAAATTGCAATATAAATAATTGCAGTCGAGAGAAAATTAAATAAGTTAGAACTTTGCCGAATGTGCTGGAAAAAGTTAAAAAGTTTTTCTAATACATTCAAGTGGACTTAATATTTTTGATTCATGAATTTTTATGAATGGCAATAAATAGCAAACAGTATAGCTTTTCTTGAAGCCATACAATCTGTAAACTTAACTTAACTTAACTTAAATCTTCTACGAATTTAATACTTAATTTTGTGGTCAAAAAATATTTGTCAAGGATTTAACTTTTTATCTATATTTGACAATTTAATGAATATTTTGTATAGTTGCACAGACAAATGCTTTTTATTTCTGCATACTATTAAAAGAGTAAACTTTATGTATTTTAATGACTGTTTGTATGACGCAAAAATAAATCTCAAGAAAAAATCTGAAAACTTTTTAGAGATAAATCTATACCATTAATGATAAAATCAATGCCATTTGTCTGTAGCATAATATACAAGAATATTGTATGTAAAGAATGTATAAGAATATTGTATGTAAAGTAGATGAAAAAATTTCCAATTTGTTTTAATAACTATAATTTAATTCAAATATTGTACATTTATATATTAAATTCATATCATATTTTTGAAAATTTTTGTAATTATAGAAAATATTTGCTAGAAATCTGTATTATTGATTTCTTACATCACAGGAAGAAAGGTTCCAAGGATTGTTGTAAGAGGGCAGATATACATGGGAAATCTGTTCCCTACATTACCATCATATAAAGAAAGCAAAAACCGAGCCGAAGTATGTACAAATATGAATAGATCTCACCATAGACGAGGTATATTACTTTTTTAAGAATTACTCATAAATTTTGTGTATTTAATTTAAATCAAATTTTTTATTTTTTTTCCAGATTACGGTATTTTGTGTGAAATGCGCGCGTATTGAATTTAAATTAATTGAAGGTAGTGTCGCCACTACATGATGAACAGGCAATACACTTCCTTCAATTCTCGAACGTAATCGATATTTCTCATGATCGATTTTTAAGCGGGAGAGCAGACCATTAATGGCGGAACGAAGCACATCTCAACTGTAAAGAAGGAAGTGTCATCTAGAAAAATCATCAAGAAAGAAGTGTTATCCAGAAATTCTTAAGTAAAAATTTAAATCAATAGTGATTAGATTTGTGTTTGTGTTGTTATTTTTATGATAAAATATGCATTTTTGATTTTAGCTCAAGGTAAGATTTAACCAAATTGTTACATATAATTTTCAACAATTAAAGAAATAATAGCACATAAACGTTTAAATAGAACATGCTATGCTAAAAGTTATTTATAGTTTTATAATAATTTTACTGCATAATATAATAAAATTTTCCATTTCTCAAATAAAGTAAGGCGTGGAAGGTCTTGAAGCTCGAAATTCGGAACAGCATAAAATGCTGTGTGTGTGTTGTGTAAGATTCTTAATGTCGTACCTGTTCCTTCAACGTCACAAATAAACAGTTTCGACCGAATGTATCGAGACTTGTCGCGAGTCAACACAATATTTATATTCGTATATCGATACGTATTACGTATTACGTCGTATTAGGTTCGTATCTAACCTGTTCGCGGCGTCTTTTTGATGGCGTCATTTCTTCGACACTCTTACTTTTATTTATACCTCATTATTTAATTAATATGCGCGTGTTTAACGGTTTATTAAGCACTACGATAACGAAATCGTTTAGTAATTTGGAACTTTTCGCGTCAATTTTTCTTCAATTGTCGACCTCATTCGTACGGTTGTCGGCAAATCATCTCGTACGTCTTTTAAAATTTGATTATCGTTTCATTTTTATATTATTTGCCTTTATTTGACACATTTGTTCTGACTTTTGGTTTCTCTTTGTTCTCTTTGTCCTAGATTACAAGGCAGCATGGTTTCTATGATTATTTATGGACAATCTGATGAACTTCAATCAAACGGAAACTTTGTAACATTTTATTCATTTGAGATAGTTTTTCCACAGCAAGATTTCACATACATTTTTCGTGGTACTATTTTTTAAATATATTTAGTTATGAAATTTTGATTTATGCAAATATTTTTGAATATTTATAACACACGTGATACATTGGTATACATACAGTATGTGATATGTTACTAATGTGCATATTCTGTAATAACGAACATTCAGAATACAATTTCTACAAATAGTTGTCTTTCGTTTGCAGTATTCAGTACTGAGAAATACTTCATGATTTACAACTAATATCTTTGATACATATTCAAGTTTCTATATAATCATTTCTTAGAATAATAGCATTTTCTAAATGAACGTACTCTTCACTCCCTCCGCCCTCTCGAATTAATTAGTTTTTTTCCAGAAAATTTTTGTGACCGTGCGCAATGCGGTTGGTAGAGTCAGTGTTTGTTGCGCAATATATTAATATTTTTCTGAGGGAATGGCTCTTGTGAAATTAAATTAATTCATTTAAACTATAATTCGCGAAATTAGATTCAGTGAGTCCGCCGATTGTTACTTAATCGAGCGCGTTGATAGTCTTTTATTATTTATTCTTTTTTCATATTTTCTCTTGTTCAATATTCGTTTTCGGTATTAGAGTCAGTGTTCAATTACCTTATCAAGATAACGCCACTCCAGGAGATCAAGATCGTAAGTAGTTCTGTATATTGTATTCCAATTTATTTAATTTTTCAAATTTAACAAGAAAATATAATCTTTGACGTTCTGTTACAGACGCTTCACAGCATCAATTTTTTTCTACTTTTTGGGGAATATCCAACGGCGGCTTTAAAGCCAAGATTGTAAGAATCTTTCATTATTTACAAGAGATAATTTCATTATTTTGAAATTGTAGCTTTGCTTTTAAATACAAATTCTAACGTGTTATGTTTTGTTACATTCTCTACAGGCTTTTCAGTTCCCCTTATCCTCTAACACTCCTACGATGCTTCAAAAGCTGAGAATGTAAGTATATTAGCAATTACACTTAAATTAATTCTATTCTCTACAGTTCTCTTTTTATTGAAGTCAAATATAAAATTATAACTATAAAATAAAAACTCAAATAATTTCAAATTATTAGACTCCCAATTTTTATTATTATGAAAATTTAAATTTTTACAAATAACACTGTGTCTTTATGCCTTTAGAAATTTTTCACGGCATTCACTTTCACCATGGGATTCTCTGTGATATCTGCTTGATGAGGATCTTCACGATAACATTTCTTGGTTCAGTGCAGCATCTTTGTATCAATCGCGTGAGTCGCATGCATTTATGTTCCTCCGATCATTCAATCATGTCGTAGGATGAAAGGTCCAAATCGACACGGATGATTGGTTGTATACGTAGAATTGTTGACGAGCATAGTGACCGCGGGTATTTCTTATACCCGTGAGTAGTAACATTCTTTTTAGCTTTTTTACGTATTAGATCAGGATAGCACTTCTTGCACATCGCGATTTTAATAATTATGATATATACATTTCCAGTATTTTTATTTATAAAATCAAAATATTATAATATAAATTTAAATATTTACAAAAGTTAAATATCCACATAAATATCCATATGAATAGACAAATTATAAATGTTTATGAATAATTATTATTAAAACTATTTGTTTTGAGCATTTCATAATAGAGAAGATGGATACCTTCCTACTTTGTTGCTATGAAAGATTCAATTATTTATATTGGTATAAATACAATTCTATAATACTGGTATAATACTAGTATAAAGATGCAATTATTTATACTGGTAATTTATTGTGTTATAATAATTAATAATTTTAAATTTTATTTTGCCTTTTATAATAGTATTAAATGATTTAATTAATTGTTTTATAATTGTGAACTTCAGTAAAATTTGAACTATAATAGATTAGAATTCTCTCCGTAGAAAAATGAGATTTTTTTCCAAAAGGTATTTCGCGACAGGTAGATTTTTGAATCAAAGCAACAAGTTTGAACATTTGCTTTCACATTTTTGGAAATGTGCTTTGATGAAAAAGTCACCTGAGATTATTCTATCAACATTTAATTTACTGTATAATTGTTTCATTCGCAACTGTATGTAATGTCTATAGATCTTTTTAATAAATTGTTCATTGTTTTTATTCTCTTGCAATTGGAATAATTTCTGAAAGAGTAGAGTCATTACAGTTTTAAATAAAATAATACAATAGTCCGTTAGATACAAATTATATAAACTAATCATTTTTTTAGTTTAGGATTTTCAGGTTTAATCCCTTCCGTGTTCATTGTCAGGATCTCACTCACGTGCCCAGGTGCTACTTGGATGGGTGAAAGACATCGGGCACGATGATCATAGTTTGTAATTTTATAAAAAATTTCTCAGCGACTGACAATGAGTTAGTGTACCGTGCACGACGTATTTTCCGCATGTGTGTGTGGTTAGGATGTGGAATTGCGTCGGTTTTATTGTCTCATTCATTATAATGTTGTAGTATTTAAAATATTTATGCACTGATTTATAGAATTATGAATACACTATAATTACACTGTTATTATAATTATACTATCAGTTATAATAGTGATTCCAAGTCAACTTGCACATATAGTTTCTATAGAAGTTATATGTATTTTTTCTCAGTTATTAATATTAGCAGTAAATATAAATATGTTTCAATCACGTTTTACGCAATGATCGCTAGCCATTGTCAGTCGATTTCAGGGAAATGGTACGTAAATTAAAGTGTGAAAGTTGTGTGTTAAACTCGGGTGTCGGAGGCGTCCCGGGAGGTCCTCTCTAGTTTAGGTCTGCGCCCGAGTGGTGTGTGTGAGAACCGTGGAGCGAGTGTGTTGGTGTGATTGTTTTGCCATTTTTTTAAATATAGGACGACTAGTTAGGATAGGTAGCTTACTTTCTGGTATGCTTGTGTTTAATTATAAGTAGGTAGGGCCGGGCAGGTTGGCACAGTCTCTGGTCGCGTGCCCCCTTTTCGCGTGTCCAACCTGTTTCTGGAAATGCAATTTGAAAAATCGACAGTGAAATTGGTACAAGTGGAGCATGCCACTTGTTTCTGGTTTTACTCTTCGATTTTTCGAATTTAGTATCGCGGTCGCGGTCGCGAATAGGTCGCGAGTAGGTCTCGAAACGACCGTTTGTATAGGTATTGCTCGAGCACGCACATGCGAACGGACAACGATCACTATGGTCGATGATCGTCCATGTATATTAAGGTCAGTTTTCGCGATTTATATTATTGTTTCACCTTTATTTTTTGGTTTGCGATTAGAAAGACTCGAGCTAGATGTAAGTTTCAGCGGGCATTGCGCTCGAAGAAACAAGAGGCTAAAAGCCGAAGAGGCCCGGCAAACTGCCACGAAGAGGGTCACAACAAATGGCTTCTCATCTTCTGGATCATTAAATGATTCCAGAGTATGGGAAGTCATTCTTGTTACTACTTTGTCACTATGCTCTTTTAGTATTTGTAGTTGTATTTTTTTTTTCTTCTCCATTATCGTTCATCATCATTTTTGGGCAAATCGCGGTTTTTCTTGTCAGTGTTGCGAAGGATTGATTACGGGTTGAATTAGAGTTGCGAAAAAATGATAATCGTGTTTGCTTTAGAGTTGTGAAATATGATACCGCGATTGTATTTTGCAATTCTTATTTCAATTTTTATAATTATCTTAGTATTTTACATGGAAAAAATTATCTTGCATTTTATTTTTTTAAATTAAATTATAGAGTCATTGCTTCTAATTAATTTTACAGTGTTAGAATATTTGATGTAGCTTTTCGTTCGTACAGTTTTGTATTGTTCATAATAATTATCGAATTTTGTTTTAGAGTTAGTGTTGCGATATTAATTATTTCGTCGCAATTTCTAATTACATTTCCTCTTTCAATTAGTGTTGCGATAATGAGTGATCGCGTTTCTTGAAGTAGCGTTGCGTTTACAAAATGCTCAAATTCTTCCACTGAATTCGTGGAAGGCTGTTCCTGTTCACCTGGATCATTTGGTGCAGCTACAAGAGCTGTACAAAGATGGTCATTCATCATCAACCTCCAGCATGGTTGCACCTAGTATTGTTGCAGTTAGTGTTGCGCACTTTTAAACATGAGTGCATTGATTAATAGCGTTGTGTACTTATTTTCAAAAGTTTTAAACATAGCACACTTTTCGTGTTTGATTTGAAAAATTTCCTGTATGATAATTAATGGTAGAGAATTAGTATTGCGAAACAAGAGACGGTTTGTTGCGCGATTTTATTAGTCGTTTTAAGTTTCTTAGGTTTGTTAGGTACAGATTATGGAAGCGACATTGATGACAAATCATCAATAGAAGATTTCATGTAACATTCACTTCGTTTCTTTTGAATTTTAGTTACGTTTTTATATGAATAGTTACTTTTTGTGGAGTTGTTAGAGTCGGGCTAGATTAAACTTAATCAGGCTACAGAGAATATTATTTGATATATAATTAATTGCATTGTTATATTGCTAAAGTTAATTATATAACTGGTACAATTATTAATTGCAAATAATACGTGGTGATGGATGCGACCTCGGTTAATGAAAAATAAATAATATGTAGTTTCGACATATGGGTATCATGGTACATATGTATTTGAAAGCGTATATATGTACGCATATTTCTTAATATCGTAAAACGTGGATAGGGTTCTTCCTGATGTAGTACAATGATTTCGGTTAGCTACATTTGGCAACCTTGTAATGGTTTTCAAAAATCATGTTTCTAGCGCGTTCACTACTTGATCAACTTGGGTCGTTTTACTTGATGTAGTTTCGCATATCACCGTTGCGTAAGCGTAGAGTGCGCTAAAAGACCAGTAATTTTTTTACTATGTCGGTATTTCAGAGCATGGGACATGAAATCTCATAAGATGCTTGGTCTATTCATGTATCTCGACTATGAAGGCAAATATCTGCCATAGATAAGATGTACCTCGTTTATAATACCTACTATTATTGTAGTGTTATGAAATTCATCAGGACCTTCGTTTTTAATTTACAAGTTATAATGATTTAACAATTAGGAATCAGTGGACGTAGTTGAAACGTAATCTAAATATATTTTTCTTGATGATTTAATCTACATTTTGATTATAATATTCGTATTTTAATGTTGAAAGTATTGAAGATATCTAACCAGTCAGTTGTCTAAGATATCTAATCACAGCATGTTATCAAAAAGAATAGAAGAGGTCATTTCTGAATACGCAGATTGTAATACGTCTCATAGTACAAAGTATGTTTCACGCATCGTCGTATATTCCCAGTCACGGAATAGTCGTAATGTTTGTTTTTCTTCGTTCGACGAATTTCACGAGCGTGGTTTTCAAGACGGTGCGACGTATGGAAAAAAAAGGCAGCAAGACCAACGACGAAGGTTGACCGAAAGGTACGAGCGACGGAGCTTTTAAAGTTGCGCCGCGTATTTGTTTGCTAGCCGTGTTAATTCGTCGAACAAATAACCGGCGACGGCCCTCGAACCACGAACGATTCGAAAGCCGTTGCAAATGATCAGTTCCTCGCGGGCGATACGTGTAACTGCATTGCGTTTCACCGTTCCGTCGCACCGATTCCGTTTCAAGAAAAGAGAATCGACGCTGCTTCGTGCCAAATACAGTGATGTCTCAAGCGAATGTTTCATGTCGAGTACGCTGGTTATTTTCGATGAATTATCGAGGGAACTTCGATCGCATAAAAATCATGTTTATTAAAAGTGAAAGAAATGTTACATTACAAATACAGGAGCGACTGTAAGTTACATGTTCAAACTTCTTCACTATTGAATATTGGCCGGCTATGAATTGATGACTGTGAAGTGATTTGTTTTCGATTGATTTTGATGGTTCGTTTAAAATACTGGAAGTACTTCGATATTTTTAAGGGGAAAGTTTCACGGCTCTCAAAAACAAAGTTTGTTCCGCAAGGAAAACGCGCGTCGCATGGTTACCAGAAATATGCGAGTCCGTAAATACGATGATATACGTGGAGAAGACCAACGAAACAAGTCAATACGTGAGGAATTTTACGATGCCCTGTACCAACGAAGAAAACTGCCACGCAGCAATAGGGGAATCACGTAAGCACGCTGTTTTTATAATACACGTTAAATAACTTTACGAGGCCCCAAGTATCGTGGCAAATTGATTTCGTAACGACAATCGCGGAATTAACGTACAATACAACATAAAAGTATCACGATGGCAATTAAGCGGAGCCAGTTGCTTAACAGTGAATCGCTCGCGGCTGGTTCAGTCTTGCTCCGGAGCGCCCAATGAATTATACGCAAACAGTATTCGATCATTTCAATCCCGTCACGACGTTTCACTTGCTATGGCGTCGATATTCCTCTCCGTCGCTTCGTTCGAAGAATCGGAGTCATCTCTTTCCGTGAGTTTTTTTATATTAATTGCTTCGTGAATTCGACGTTTCGAATATTTTATGTGTTACCTCTTCTTCTTCTTTTTTCTTCGAACAAAATTTATAAAGTTATGAGATTAAAAATTTTAATATAAAGAATTTTTATACGTCGTCTGTGTCAGCAGGACTGAGTAATATAAACCCATTTTTTATAATTATCAAATTCACAATATTTTATGGGAATTAAATAGTATTAGTTTAGTTTGGTATATTGATTAATGAGTTTATTGAATTTTAAAATTGCGCTCTCATCAAAATCAAGAGAACTTATAATGTACTTCATTTGTGTGTTTCAAATATCTATAGAGCATTCATTGAGCATCATTTTGTATATTCATAATTACGTACATTACAACAAAACATCTCATCTTGTAGTATCTATATACGATTATATTAGCTAGTTACTAAAAGATTTTAAAATCAAAATGTAAAATAGAAATACACATTTAACAGCGAAAGTTGTTCGATCTTTCTTTATACGAGAATAGCGAAATGTAGTGACGGAAGTGAATCAGAACGATGTTCTTGTCTAACAGAGGAATTTTGCACGCGCGTGCGCTTATGTATACAACTATTAAGTGCTTACATTTATGCCTCTCATAATTGTCTTCGTTAAATGAAGAGAGTGACTGAGGAATTAGCTTGCCGGTAGTAACCCGACTATTTATTAACATGTGAAACGAGACTCTATAGGACTCGCGAACCAACATGTCTGACACACGAGTTGAACGTCTTCTTTGTTCTGTTTTCTTCGGATTTTGTTTGTTCAAGTCATCGCGTCGTGGTGAGTGACAATACCGCTCTTTCTCTTCATTGTAGAAAGAAAATTTCTTCTATTTGTTACACGAAGGAAGGAAAATTATCATCATGAGTCATCACAATATCATCATTTTTTATTAGAGATAATTTCATTCGTGGAAGAAGATGCAGATGCTTCATAAAACATACCTATTAGTTTTCTTAAAAAGGGGTTTTAGGATGACAGNTTTTTTTTTTTTTTGTTTTTTTTTTTTTTTTTTTTTTTTTTTTTTTTTTTTTTTTTTTTTTTTTTTTTTTTTTTTTTTTCTATCCTATGAAAGGTCTCTTTTCGCCGTTCTTTCATTTTATCTCACTCGAGAAACATCTTGCTTCGGCAACGTTTGTTATTTCGTCGAAGAAAAAAACTGACCTACTGGTCTACATTCCATTCTGTTTTCACTTCCTGCTAGTATAGAAGGATTTTATGAGTTGCAAAAAAAAAGGATCCTTCAACTGTTGAAGATTTCACTGCTTGCTTTTTAGTTCGATACATACATCAAGATAACAAAATGATTCTTTTGACTTCACATTTACTCCAACTGTTCTAAAAAAAAAAAAAGTATAAGATGGAGGAAATATAAAGAAGAATTAAACGACGAATCTAACAATTAAACGATGAAAATTATAAAAGAAAACAGAGAAACAAAACAAAAAGATGCACTTAAAATCTTGTAGATGTATCTTGTAAAAAATATTTACAACGAGGGGAGCAAACACGAATTAAGCAGCCGAAAAATTCTTTCATCCAGGCACGACGGTGTCCGCCGGTGAAACATTGACATTCCACGAACGTGGAATGCGCGGTTAAAGCGTTGAACCTTGCTCAATCCGCAGGAGAAGAAGCATAAGGAGCGAGGAGGAGGGGGTTTAGAAAGAGGTAGATTTACTATCAGACAGATTTCATTCCTCTGAGGGTTTAGGCTTTCCAAGCAATCCTATTATCCAGAGTCAAATGTGATTTAGGATCTTGGCCTTACGCCGCTTACCATGAAACACCATGGGCGTTTCGTATCTCCTCGGGACAGATACCAACCGCGGTGCACTGGAGTTGCTCCAACCAGCCGCCACTATGGGCGTTTTCAGGACTGTAGAAGGGATTAAATTTTCAAAGCGCTTGCCGATTTCATCGTCGGTTCCATTCCAACTGCGGGACGATATGGAGAACCGGAGCTTTTGAGAAAATGGCGACGCAGTTGTTGCCAGAATGGAAACCAGTGAAATATGATTTTCGGTCCCTATTTACGAGGGAGATTATTATTTATGATTCTGCCTCGTGTCTTAGCTAAGGATCAAGTTTCTCGGAGTTAAGTAAGGAACCACGTTGATTTGGAAGATTATTGCTGATTCATCAAAAGTACCAAGTCACCAGGAATTTTTTTAATTTCCAATAATTACGATGAATATAGAACACGAATGTCAATCTCACTGATGAAATTAATTATTGCTGGTGAATTGATATCAAGCTATCAAAAATCACTGAATTTTTTGATCTTCGATGATCATGATAGGAGAACACACAGAAGTGATAATCGTAATAAAAAACAGAACACAAAGTTTCTCTAATTTACATTACCTGAATGTATATATAAATTGAGGTAAAGTAACCTCAACTATCCCCAGTAACCTGGAATGGAAAATGAATGTAAATTATATATATATTCAAGCGTGGAATCATTCTCGTTACGGCCCTGCTCGCTTCATCTCGTTTCAAGACACGAGAGAACTCGAGAACTCGAGAATCATCGTGCGTTGGGTTCGAGTCTCGCTTATCCGTATTCGCCATACCCGCTATTATGTAGACAATAATGGTCCCCGCATAAATATTCACGCTGGCGATGCCCATAAATGCTACCGCTGTATCATGTTGCTCGTATACCACGATGTAACGACGGTGTGCGTCGACGATCTTCGAAGTCGTGTTGCGTGCATCGCATGGGCCAGAGATCGTGGATCCATCGTTGATGATCAGGATCATCAATCACGTCCTCGGAAATGGTATCCGTGCTCGTTGTCGTGTTCTTTATACCATTAATCATCATCTTTTAATTAGTCACGTAGTGACCGTTTATATGCGATTTATTTATTATTTATTAACAATTTCCAATCACGTTTAAATTGAAATTCCTAAATGATAGGATGAAAGAAATGTTCGATCGATAAAATAAAGGGCCTTATACAATTCGTCTTTGATTTCGGGTCTTCGTTTCTGTGTCACGTTACATGCAAATACTTTTGGAGAAAAACGTTTATTGAACGTAGCAGAGAGAATCGGGCTAAAATTTATGGGCGATCATTTCGCAGAAACTGTTCACCAACTCCGCGGGTATCTTCCACAAATGATTAGCCAAGATTCCGCAGCCAGTTTTCGTGTTTTATCCGATCTTCCACGGGGAATAATCCCTAGATTGATTGTCGAAGCTGGTTCTCGAGCTGGCTCGCCACAGGAACGCGGGGAACCGGGATCCACTTACACAATTATCTACCCGCGGGATCTGCTTGACGACCAGTCGCTCATCGTTTTACTGCTCGCTGCTCTCTCACCTCCTTTTTTTTTCAAGTTCGTTTTTGAACTGACATTTTAACGTCCCGTCCATTTTACTTCTTCGCGCGCGCCTTTTTCTTCTCCTTTGTCTACCGTTCGCTCCTCTACCATGCGTTTTCCTTAACTTTCTTCGCGTCCGGTATATCTAAATATGCTTATGCTATATCCTTTATTTCGTTCGGAACGTTCGTGTCTGAAGTCGTGGATTTTCCATCCATTCTCTAACAATAAGTTCTTGTTTTTTTTTTCTCATGTCTTAAACTTCGTTCAGAGTCAGAAACTCAAATTTGGAATTCAAGCGACTTCGAGAAAGAGTGTAGAAAGATGTTTCAAGTAGTACAATTAATCTGAACGTGGCTTCATTAGAATATTCTAGATAACGACGAAGATGTATTGAGATTGGAAACTTGTTATCAATAATATTAACAATTGCTTTCGCTAATATGGGAATGTATAAATTCAAAGTTCTCATTCTCTTCCTCTCATAAGTTGGCCATCACCTTCGATCTCCACAATTTCAGGATGAAACAGCGGCAAGAAAGTTCAAAGCAAAAATTCAGTTATGCAGTCTGTTATCTTGAAGCTGTAGATAAGAGGCTTTAACGATCTTATTCCGTTTAGGGACATCGCGTTCTGTTCTAGTGGAGCGAGCATTAAAACCAAGTGACACACCCGACAAAAGCGATTCGTGGTTCTTGATGGGAAACTGGTTTCGAATTATTTGTAATGGCGACTGGAACCAAGTACAGGGAGACTGAGTGGGATTTCAACTTTTTCACTATCCTCTTGTGCCCCTTATCCCATGGGAGTGAACTATTTTACCGGTAAAAGCCACTTTGTCGACCACGTTCCTCCCTGCCCTTTTTCTTTTTTTTTCTTTTAAACTTCAAAAGTGGCGGCGGGAAGACACACGTGGTCTTGGTAGTTCCTTTTCTCAAGGACGATTTACTTACTTTGAAATATTTATACGTTTTTATGATCGAATACGTCACGGATACTCGGGTTGCTCCGAATGCTCAAACATTTACGAGGCATTCCCGCTTTCGTTTCGGTGAAGAAGAATGTTTGAGAAATACTCATGCATAGTATCAAGGTACCATGCAAAAACAAGTTGAAAAAAAAGACTAACATTATTTCATTTAAGGCTGAGTTTTTGAGGAAATTGAGTTCGAAAACTTGTCAAGTACATATGTACGAATGGTATAATATAAAATTCATTAAAATATTATGTCGTATTATCATTGAATCACTGTAACGTATTTTTTTTATTGCTTAGCAATGAGTGCAATTAGATACGAAAAGAAATTTAGCGCTTATGCTTATATCGCGATATCTTTTGATCCGCTTCTCAAAATCTTGAGTCTGTTTCTCAGAATGTGAAAGGAAAAAAGTTAAATAAAAAAAATGTCTTCCAACAATTGAGGTGCCATTGACAAGCTGTATTCGAAAGCGAGTGAAACTACCTCGACCACCGAGAAAATCTCAAACAACTGACAAAAAGGAACGAGGAAACGCTTCTAGCGTTTCAGCCTTTGATGCTACCAAGAAAGAAAAGAAAAAAGGACGCTTTTCACTGACCGACCAGAACGTAATCCCCACCAATAAACTAATTAAGGTCATCGGGACCTTTCGACTACCTACTTTACTGCCAAATACGGATGTCTTGTAGTACTTCCGGGTTAGCTTCAAGAATCGCATCCTTCGTGTTTGCACAAATATTCTTTCAGAAGCCACCGAAAATTAGTTGTTTATATTTTAGATATACTAATTAAGTATAAATTAGTTCTTTATATTTTAGATAAATACTAACTGACTGTATAGATATAATAAAATATATAATCGCATCCAAAATTTAAAATTTTTTATCGTTAATAAACAGAATTTTTTTTTCCGAGAATGTAAATTTTTGCAACTCTCGTGAAAAATGACAACGATAGAAAACGAATTTTTCTCAGTGTGTTAAACTTGACTAAATAAAGTTTCGTTTATAAAATTCCTTTTAAATTAACTTTTTTGTACATTTTTCCAAGAAGTAAGAAGATTATAATTACCTATGACATTAATCTTCAAATCAAATTCAAATTTCAGTACAAGCAGAGAGATCNCGTTAATAAACAGAATTTTTTTTTCCGAGAATGTAAATTTTTGCAACTCTCGTGAAAAATGACAACGATAGAAAACGAATTTTTCTCAGTGTGTTAAACTTGACTAAATAAAGTTTCGTTTATAAAATTTCTTTTAAATTAACTTTTTTGTACATTTTTCCAAGAAGTAAGAAGATTATAATTACCTATGACATTAATCTTCAAATCAAATTCAAATTTCAGTACAAGCAGAGAGATATAATAATACGAATAATATATTTATTTACTTAGAAAAATCGTCAGGTTTCTCTTAAAATCTTAACGTGCTTGCAATTTTTGAGCGGCAGAGTGTATATTATACCCAACTCGAATGTAGAATATAGAACGGAAGAACGACAAAGCTGCAGCGAGTGTAGCAAAAAAATAGAAACTCGAGTGAAAACGAGGTGAAATCGGGGACCGGTGGCTTCGACGACGGGTTGATTATTTCGTTGGGCGAGGAAGGGTAGCCAGTCGTTTGCACGCAGCGCGGAGTAACGAAACGAGAATAGGTAAAATCTCGGTCTGAAAATGTTCAAAAAATTTTGAGCTTTTGGAGCCGTTGCTCGCTCATAGGTGCTTTCAATCTTTGCTTATTGCATCCGGTGTTGTTCGCGCGTCAAAACTCGCGGAATTAGTCGACTACGTATGACTCATCGTGTGACTTGTAAGAGAATTTTGCTTCTGAGTTTTTTTGCAAACTAACGCGCGGACAATTTGTCAAAGCTCGAGTGACACGGCCTGACACGGAAATCAGCGGAACTGGTATATCGGTCGTGTGAAAATACGTCGGGTATCGAACGCCGTCGTCGTCGTCGCCAAAATGATGGCCAGCAACGGCTAAGTGAGACATCAACGGGAGAGGATAGTCGTCCTGGGAGACGTAGCTAGGTGTGGACATACGTGGAAGATCCAGAAGAATGGTGCGTTTAAAACGATTTACGACGACAACAAAAATAATCGTTTAACAGGAAGAGAGGGAGAAAGAGGAGGCGGTCGTCCAGTGCGCTGGATGACCGGTCGAACGGTCACCGAGTGTCTATTGCCCATCAAACGGCCAGTTGAACGAGCACGCTTCGGTCGGATCGACTTCCGTGAAACAATCCTCGAATTGTCATTACGTTAGTGATTTAAAGGGTTGTTCGCCGCGTTCGTTATTCAGAGATCCTCAGAGAGTCGGACGTCCCGATTCTTTCATTCGATGGATGTTAGAAAACATTGAGGTTTGTTGGATGTGAATAAAAGTATCGATAGGGAAAGTTTCGTAGGTTTACACGCAGATGATTTACAGTATTTTCCGCATTCTTCTTCTTGAACGAAGATTAAGACACTGGGATAGGACTTAGTAAACTTTTGTATCCATAGATTTAATATTCACAGTTTCATTTATCCGCAGTTCACTCATTCACAAAATTATTTATCGCAGGAAATTTCAATATGTGTATCTTAAAATTACAATTTTTTTCTATATTTCAATTTAAAATGAAAATGATCAGCATGACACCTCAACGATTTGTAATCTTAAAACACACTCGTACAATAATAATATTTTCAATTAGCAGTGTACACCTGTGTGTAATAAATTGATGAAATTGTATTATAATTAAAAGAATGCAGATAGTCTTTGAACCATTGGTTATTTGACTCGTGAAGCTGAACTTAAGAAATTTGCCTTTAAAGGCAAAAAAAACAAAAGGTATTTATTGCCTTCAAAGTTCTGCTCATTTTCTCGAAAGTGATTTTGATCGTTGAATAAAAAATTCAATTTTTTCTATACGTTTCATTTCCGGTAAAACGATAAAAATCGATCGCGAGCAAACAGTCGAACGACATAGGGCAAACGTAACGGCGATGGTAAAATATTCCGGAACGTGGACGAGCAATCATGACCGTCGTTTCCTCGATTTTGCGATCTTCGTGTTCGACAGGGAAGAATCGTCCATGAAGGGATGCAACGACAAGATGTAAGCACCAACGACGAGATATTCAAGGGGTTGAATTGCCGCAACATTTCCTGAAGTACTGTCCACGATTCTCTCTTGGCAATCTTCGTTTTAACAGTCGGGGCCACGTAGCCTCGAGATAGCACTCTAAAAAGGCTGTTCCATATCGGAAAGTTGCGTCCTCGCGGTGTAAAAGAATATATTGTTACGCCTGATTTGATGCGATCTTCGTCGCGATCTAATGTCATTTAACGCGATCATTCGTGGATTTTTACCGTGATTTTTAACACGTCAACACGTCACATTCCGCGGAACCTACAAATTCTAGAAATTTCTCACGATGTTTGAAATATTACCTTATTAAACTAAGAACGTTTCGGGAGTTTCAATTATTCTATCCTGTTTGAGATTGACATAGATAATTGCATTATAAACCAACGTATGATGTTTTTAGACGCGTTACCTTTGTACTTCAAGTTTGATCATTGTTAGGTTTCTGACAAGTGTAACAATTTATTTTTGGAACCAATTTGAGATTAAAGTATCAAGTTGTTAATTCTTTTGCAGAGTTTTGTGAAATTATGGAAGGTCGCTAAACCAAAGCGATAGCAATGAAAATCTACTAAATGAATTCTTGTAGTTCTCTTTAAGTACCAAAATATTAGAGATAAAAGTCTTATGATGTAAATTAGTTGAAAGGGAAATTCGTAGTTCTTAACGAGTTAAAGTAGCATGTTTTTTTTAAAATGAATTAGTAAATCAATTAGTAAAACAATTACCTATTAGTTTCAACGATGTTACATTTTATTTCGCAAAGATTTGATCAAATGTAAAGAATATAGGACAGATATAGCAGATTCCCGTGGCGCAATCTTTCCACCAATCTTAATACACAACGATGTTGGCCCAAATGGAAAATATCGCATAACCAACAGACCAAGATTTACGAGAGGAAATAGAAGTTACGAAGCAACCCTTATAAGACGCACGTGGTCCCAGTTTGCGTGCGCGTTCTTAATATCCGGAATGTGAGTTAGCTTTTCCTCTTCCAGTTTCGCTCTTTTTTTTTACTCTCCCCTTTCGTTGTCGCCCTTGAGAATACAAATCCCACCTCTACGATGGGATTGTTAAGGCAAATCTTTCATCTCTTATTTCGAGACAAATGAAACTTAGTCCTAACTAGAACCGAACTCCTCTTTGAGTAGTAGTGCACGATGATTTCTTTCAAAATAAAATATTTCATTAAATATTAATTTTAATGGAGTTCGTATAAAATTTCCAGTTTTATAGAAACTTATAAGATAACTTTTTATAGTTATTTTACAGATATTATAGTCGCTATAATCACTACTTCATCATGAAATTTCCAAAGTTTAGGAAATTATTTTCGCTTAAATGGCAATTCAGCGTTATTTATTTTTATCAGTGTACCGCTTTATTGCGAAGTTAATTCCAACAATTCTTCGTGATAAATATTAATTAAAGATTCCCTTGTTC
>NIPQ01038028.1:10234-29102 GCA_002806875.1 Lepidotrigona ventralis hoosana | reverse complement strand
AGAAAAGATTGAAGTATGAATTTTTCCCTATTTATTAATAAAAGTGTATTTCTAACGTGAAAACTTTTATATTTGACAGAAATATTCGTACCATTCTCCTCAAACTTCGATTGATTTAAATTATTTTAAAAAAAAAACTTCTTACCAATGACGCTCTACATCGAATCAATTAAACGTCGAAAATTTTAGAATTCTGTAAATTCATCGAATCGAGGATGACCCTCTTGTAATAGAGATTTAGAATTTGACAATTGATGTGAATCGATGGAGAATGAAAGAGAATTTTCTTGCTCTGAGGAATACAGCAGTAACGATTGATATAAAAATAAATAGATTGAAATAAAAATAAATATCAATAATTAGGTCATAAATTGATTAGGTTGCTCACCGGCAGAAAGATGACCGTAGCTGCCGCTCGCGCTGCTACTCCGCGATCCATTGACGATAGAAGCCAGGCTGTTCGGACTGAATCGGATCATGCTGTCGATGTCGAAACGATCTGAGTACGGGGAACTGCTCAACGCCCGCTTCCGGCTTGCTCTGATCGCCGACGCCCTTGGGCTTCCTAACCTCGACGATGCTGACACTAGAAATCAAACATTTTTCATATTAGTTGCATCACTTTCAGAATTGGGAATTGAATTCAATTTTGGTGTTCTTCTTCATACATGAGACTTGAATTTAATCAGCGTTTTTAAGAATTGAGAATTAAATTCACTCTTCAGCCGATGATATCAGCTTTCGTATTTGACATTCAGTTGGTGTTTTCTTAAAATACAGACGAATAAAATATGTTTTTTACTTGTCATCGATATCTTTTACGTTAAATGTTCTTTTGAGTATAGACGAACAGATTCAATCGTTAACGTAATCTAACTCGTGCAAGTTCAAGCATGACCCGTGCTCGAGGGATACTAGTTTGACAACTAATTTTAGAAACAATTCGCAACTGTACATAAAAAAAAATATATGCGGTATGCGCATCTCGAATCGTTGCGAACGTCGCAAATAGCAAAAAGACACGAGCGACAGAAATGGCACGACTCGGGAGAATCGCAGTAACGCTGGTTGCCTGACCGAGCATTAAAGTCTCCGTGTCTCGACGATCTCTCTCTCTCTCTCTCTCTCTCTTTCTCTCTTGATTCCTTGACAACGTAAATATCCCGCGTAGAAATCCAACGTTGAAATATCGACGCACGAGGGCATCGTGGAATCGATTCGCAACGCGGATACAACAGACAGCTGCGCGAATTTCCATGCAAAAGCCGGCCACAGCTTGGAGACGATGCCAGACGCAGAACCAGTTCAATTAAGCGCCACGAATTCTTGCGGCTGGTACACACTACCGGCGACGAGGAATATTCCGTGGCGTGGATTTTTAAAAAAGTTCTTGCCTTTCGGTGCGCGCGGCGCTCGTAACCAGGTAAGATATCCAGAACTGAGAGCTGCGAAGGAAGATCGAGGCAGAAGCGGAGGAGAACGATGGAAAAAGAAGTGTACAGGAGCGAGAAGGAAGGCGGATTCTGCGGCCAGAACGTTTTAGCGGCGATTTGCCTGCGACCGCAGGCCAACGACGTAATATACAAACCACTTTCTTAAGCCCGTGGTGGCGGCTCGCTTGTATGGGAGGCATCGTTGGTTATATGGTGGTGGTTCTTCGCTTCTTCGTTCTCTTCTTCTTTTCTCTTCCCGACCGCGTCTACTTCTTCCAATGTGGATTCAGCTTTCCCCTTATCATTTCTCGCTCGAGTTCCGTACATTTTGTCACTTTGTGCTCTGAATTTCGTGTAAATGTTGCACACTTACAAGAGAAAATGATTATTGTAATTGTTGGCTTTCCACTAGATATTAGATAGTTCCTCCCCTCTTCGTGCTAATTTAATTTTTCTTGACTCGAAGCTTGATAATTTATTTACTTTGTCATTTTATCTTATATAAAGGTCTTCATTATGAGCTTCCAACAATTTGTATTGTCAAATTAATTAATTAATTGTTTCAAGATTGCGCCCTTAAAGAGGAATAATTGCTCGATGTTCTTTCGCAATTATTTCCATAATTTCCATATGAATTTTTGAATTTTGTGAAATTTAGAAATTTAAAAGTATTTTATTTGAGAATAATTTAACAATTTTGCATTATATGAATCACGCATAAGAAAGGTTGAATAAAACATGAGTCAGATGGCGTTGATAATCGCCGAATATCATAAGATGCTTCATTATTGCTTTAATAAATAATTATTGAATCTCTTTATCTCTTTATCTCGCGTAGAATATAACGAGAACAGTGATGAGTCAATTCTTCTATTCAAAAGTTTATCAACGGAGTAAATCATCTTCACTCTCACTTTCCCTATTCGCCAAAATTTCCGACAAAAACTCGCAGCGTTTCTTCTCGATTCGCTTCTTCGTTTCAACGAGCTTCTCTCCTCCGTGTCGTCTCGCACGAAGCAATGCGATACAGAGAGGAGGAGGCTCGAAGCAGCTCTTTCTCCTCGGTTTCCACTCGGTTGATCGCTCGTTCGCGCACAACGGCGTATAGAATTACTCGCGGTTGGAGCTCCCTCGCCTCTCGCGGACGCGCCTTCTTTTATCCCCTCGCCCCCCCCTCCCCGGTTATTAATTCGAGCACTGATCAAATTTACGATGGTCGAACGGAAGAAAAGCGAACGAAGAGCAACGAGGGAAAAAGAGGGAAGCCGAGATCGACTGTCGCGTGGTTCTTCCGCATGAGATGAAACGTTTAAGGTTCCTCGACGGTCTTCGTGGCTTGATCGAGGTCGTTCGATTTCATTCCTCTCGATTACCTGTGCCCTCCCCTCCTCCTTTCCAATTTGTTCTTGTTTCACGAGGTGATGAACACCTCGTTCTTCGCACTGACTAATTTATAGTAGTTTGAAACGTTCATTTATCTTAAATTCCATCGCAAAGTTCCATTGCTGGGTTTATTATTAACATCAGAGTGCAAACGTTCATGTAGATTTAGGTTTACATTTTCAAACATGAGAAATCTGATCAGAGAGATTTCTTACGTATTTTCGCGTATTGTCTACGATTTCTTAGAACCACGTAAACATCCAGAAAACACAAAATAGACAGGTTTCAACTGATACGATTTATCGAAGATAAATCATTTGGTTGAAAAAAAGTCGAAGCTGGAATTATATTTCTGGACCGATGACGTTTCTTTTTCGATGCACTTTCTTCACAGAGACAAAGATCGCCTTATCTGTCTGAAAGGGGTTGGAGAAGCCCGAGGCTCTTTAATGAATATGCGAACGATTCTCGCCGATCCCCCTCGTCCTCGTGACCCACGACCCTCTGGACTCTACACGTTCCGTATGCTCCATCCCCTGGCCCCTCTTCACCCCTCGCGAGGCTAACATGGGATTGAGACATGTAAATTGGTGCAATCGGCCACTCCGATCGACGCGGCTCGTCCGACGCTGCCTCGGCGCACGCTACCACGCTACAGGTCGCTTCAAATCGGCAAATCATTGTGACTTTAATATCTAGGGGAAGAAATAGCTTCAGCTGACCTCTTCAACTCATCTGGATTCACTTTTCATGCGAAATTATTGGAGGAACTTTGCGAGAGGAATGGGGAAAAAGTAAACAATGCCATTAAATTTGTCAAGCTAAGAAATAATTATGTTTCTAAGGAATAATTGGAGCATTTCGCATCAATTTTAGCACAAGTTAAAAATGGCCACTTTCAATATTTAAATCCGAATCAACTAAAAAAGAATCCGACAAAAATTGATTTTATTATCGAGTATTCAATCTCGTTCTATAATTTGCCGAATCCGCATCTCCTCGAAAGGAGAAATTCGAAGAGGGTACATAAGAAACAAGGCTCTTCGGAGCTACGAACCTTCGGTCCTTTTTCTCTCGATATTCAAATAAATCGGATTGAGAATTTCGTCACGTAGGTAACGACCAGACGAGTTAGATAAAAGGGTGCAGAGAGCCAGAAGGGGAGGAACAGACAAGGGAAGAAACGTGAGACAACCTGTAGGGTAGGCGCTAAGGTGTTAATGAGGTCGTGTCGCTCCGAGTCGATTCAATTATGCGGCGGTGGCGACTAACGAGGCCCCGTTTACCCTTTCAGTCGTCTTTTAGCCTCTCGGCCTTTTAACCGGTCGATCTCCTACCTGCTGCTAGCGTTGCTACACCTACGGCTAGCCGCCGCGTACCGTGCATCAGGATCTTTCATTAGATTCACTTGTCGTCCTCGAACCACAACCGAGGCGAAAAAAGTTCCTCGTTTCGTTCGTCGAATCGACTTGCCACGAGAGATTTCTTTCGAATCGTTCTTGCTTCTTTATNGTCCTTTTTTTTTTTTTTTTTTTTTTTTTAGTTCAGTGGTTGATTGTCGTTTAGTTTAGATATTTTTCGCGATTTTTCAATCTTGTAGTGCATGTTGAATTAATTTAATTCTAATCTAAATTTGAATTAACATTTGTTTAACATTTGTAATTGAATTTAATCTAAACTGATACTTGATTCTCTTTCTTTGCATAATTATTACCTGTTCGTTAGATGCGAATTTTTCCTTCTTTATTTTTAAAGATGTTTCGATTAATAGAGAATTTCTTTTTTCAAGCCAAATTAGTCCAAAACGATGTCACAAGTGATGCGCAACAAAAGCGATCGAGAATGCTTCGGCTTGAACACGTCGAGAGAAACTCTCGATCCTCGGTGTCGAATGTCAATGATTTTATCGATCTTGTCACGTCGGATTAAACTCTGATTTTTAACAAGGCTGATCCTTAAATGACACTTTAACCATCAAATTCGTGATGTTTCATCGATTCAAGATTCACGACTTACCGTCGATGGAAAAGGGGAATTCCGAGGAAGCGAGAGTGCTTGCTGGTCCCGCGGCGTGCAAAAGGTACTCGGGCCCCAAACCACCCAGTCCTAAAAAAAAAATTATTAGGAAACTATTAGATGGTTAAAAGAAGAAAGAAGAAAGGACAAGATTTCATTCGACTATTTTTAAATAGGAAACAACACTGTCCCGTAACGCGTGGGGCGAATTCAAAGACCTTGAGCCTCGAAACGATTCATCCGGCGGAAATGCGGGCTCTTTGTAGCATCCCTAGGGTTAACAACAGGGATGCTACGCTTTGCTTCTCTCATTACGTTTATCGAGAGGGGGCAAAATTGAAATGGAATCGAGTATGCAAACGTGAATTTCGAAAGTGAATTACAGAGGTTATATTCTGAATTCAAAGGTTAATCAAATTTCGTAATTTTATAAAATTATGAATTGTTTCGCGTTTCTCAAATTTTCTACTCTCCGTCAAGGTCCCAGAACATCTGCGTCCATTCGTTGTCTACGAAATTAAATCCTACAAATCTATCAAACGAAAGTCCCGACATTCGACAAATTTAAGACAAATATCAATCTCAATCTTGACGAAATGCCATCCTACTATCGTTTATCTTACACACTATATATTTCAATTATTTATTTACTGTATTTTTATATTGGCCTTCTACAATGCTCATCTCGACAATAGAAACGCTCGTTTCCAGTAGCGAGGACGTGCAATGGTGGAATAAATTTCAAACAGTGGACGGGGCGACGTGATCGAAATTAGGCGACCGTCCACCGCCGGCCTATCGTTCTAATTATCTCGGAACATGTACAAGCCAAGGTAATTACCGTGTAACGAGGCGTTGGGACTGTGCGTGGAGGCCTGGAGCTGGTGGTAAAGGTGGTCCATGTAGTTGAGCCGGTAGGCGGGATGCAGGGCCGTATGCTCCGAGAGGGGGTGACTTCTGCGGAGGAAATCACCGCCGGAAGTCCCGTTGCCGGCTGCCCCGCCACCTCCGCCTCCACTGCCGCCGCCACCGCCGCCGCTGGCACCGCTGCTTGCTCCGCCACCGCCACCGGTGGCTGCACTGCCGATCGCCGTCGTGCTGCTCGACAATCTGCAAAAATATATTAAACTCTGATCTTGCATCACGGAAATTTTCATAAACTTTGGGAAAATAAATTACCCTATATACCTCTGTTCTCATCGTGCGTTAATAACAATAATACAAATAAAGCAACACGGTCGGGAATAATTGTGCAATTATAAAATAAATATTGGTAAAAATGTAACAATAGTATCTAATGGTAACTATGTTTATTTGCTTTGTTCTTGACTCCAAAGGGAAGCCATAAACCCTCTGAGCATCCCCAAATTTATAAAAACCACTTTAATATAAAATTTTTAATCTAATATAAAGCGTGTTATTTTAACAAATATATAACAAATTTCTCGAACAAGTTGAGATGTTTTATTGTCTCGGAAATTTCAATTCCAAGTCCTGAGGACTCGCAAGGAGGCCATTAAACATTATTACAAAGGAGAGCCGTAAAGTTTTTCGAAAAAATGCCCCTAGAAACTACAAAACCACCGCGCGACAGTGATGTCCGTCATTGGACAGAGGTTAAAGAAGCAAAGAAGCCTCCTCGAAACAGAGACGTAATTCAGCCAGCAGATTAATCATGCCGGGAGGAACAATACAAAGAGAGGAAACGCTCGTTTAACGAATGAAATTACGACACGGTCGAAGCCGCGACAAATGGCGTGTGCCTCTTCGTCAAACATTCTATTTTTGCCGACGTCGACGCTGAAGAGGAACAGGTGTCTCCTCTGGCAAGGCCAAGAGCTCTTCCTCGCTCGTGGCACCCGAAAGCATATTTGGAACTTCTCTCTTTTGCTCGGTGTCCAACCGGGGTTATACAGAGAGGTGCGTTTTGAGAAAACCGACTAAATTCACTGACAAATCCGAGAATTGCTACGTAAGTCTGCTTTCGACTTTGGTTTATGGTCCGTTCGTCACGCACGGACTACCAAGAAATGACGCGTGTGACTGTGTCATCAGTGTGCTCTTTGAACATTGTCGTTGGTTTGTTCGAGTATCAGAGATATTAGATTTCATCTAATTATCTTTATCTGACATTTCATCTTTATTTGCAATTTGACTGCTTCAGTGATTAGGTGAATTGAACTGAATTTTCTGAGTGAATTAATTCTCAAGTGTTACAATTCTTTTTTTTTTTTTACAGTAACTCGAATTAGTTTCGACAAAGATTATAAATTTGAGAAATATAGAAGAATTTTAACAGAAGGAAGAAAATTACTTTTGCTTACTGTTCTTCTTTCAATTTCTGTATCATAAACGCTATAAATAAGTACAACTGTTCTATGAATATAAATAAGTTCAACTACTATCATATATTGGAAATTGATAGATATAACAATTTTAAAATTTCCAACTCGATCCAATTCTATTACTAATTTCTATCGCAGACAGACCTAAGACTTTGAATTACTATAGTCATGCTTTTCCAGAGTTAATAATAATTCCTTCAGAATTTTGTCCACGAAAGAGCACATCCCAGATAATTTTACGCGAATATAATAAAAAAAAAAGAAAAAGAAGACGGTCCCTTTTTGTCGTTCTAGCTGAAATACGAAAGGCGGCAAAAAGAGTGAAGAATCGTTTGCTACCCGCGGAATAGAGTGGCTCGCGTTTTGACTGACGGCCATTCACCACGCTCGAATCATCGGGAAATGGCGCGTGTCGCGTACCTTCAAAGACATTCTCTCAGCCGTTTAGTCGTTAGTGGCACTTTACGAGCACCTCTCCTCTCGAGGATCCAAGGATTCTTCGAAGGAATCACAAAGAACGTCAGGTGGCCTGAGATCTTTATTGGAAACACGGCGAGAGGACCACGGCCGTGTCCACCCAAGGCGAGAACCTTCGTGTAACTTACTGCCAAGGTCGCGCGCTCGAGGAATTCCCTCGAGGCATTCGCTGGAGAATTTTCCAAGGGACGAGGGAAAATTTTTCTTTCTACCTTTTTCCTTTTTCAAATTAACTAGAAAAACTAAACGCTAAAGTGTCGAAAAGAGCAGTGATTTATTATTGTTTTAAATACTGGATGATTGAAGTATAAAATCAGAGAAGTAGTTAGAGTGTAGAATTTTAATCGAGGAAACGATGAAAATATAATGTTTATGTGCAGGCAGAAACTTTCAGTCAAATATATTTCATAAAGAAGATATTTGAATGCGTTGCAAGACTGTAAGTCAATTAGTGCAAATCGATAATTTTTAATATTCTGATTAGTTGCATGTTGGCAGAAAGCCACATTCTCTTTTCCTTAATGAAAAAAAAAAAAAAATCTATGTCTTCAGTATATTATATCTCAAGTATAACTTTCGTCACAAATTTAATTAAACATCTTGAAAAAAAGAGAAAAAACTTGAGCAGTAGAAGATTTTTCAGAGATTTTTGAGATGAAGATTTTGATTTTTGAGTCATTTAAAGACAGTCAGGAAATATTTTACTGACATCAAAAATTACATTTATTTATATATGGTGAAGCGAAGACGTTTACAAGATCGTAGAAGTCAGAGTAGTTCATTAAAGTCACAGATCGGTGTTTCACCATCTGCCTTTAAGTTAGTCTGTTTGACTGTTTCCTGCGAGAAATTCTTGATACATATTTACATCCACCCTTCTTTCGGTCATAAATTTTTATCCCGGCGGCGTACATTTCGGGAACTAGACACGTTTCAACAGGAACAACTTTATGGGACGTTAGTTGTATTGACATTTCCTCTTTGTCTCTGTTACATCTACAATTCAATTAAAATCTAGCTAAAGATTTACGAATTAAAATGGTGGATTGCGTTAGTTCCAGATTTTTGAATTATAATTGACTTTTAAAGAATTTCATTCTTTTCGTATAATTTCATAACGATTCAACTATTTGATCAGAAAATACATCTAAGTATTCAGAGAATTTTTTCTAATGAATTATACAAGATTTCATTCACGCAGAATGAATCTAAAATACAAGCAATAAAGAGAATGAAGAAAAAAATGTAATCTGTAAGGAGGTTCCAAATTTCAAATCTATCCTAAATCGCAAATTATAAATTATTATAAATGTCGTGGATTACGAATTGTGCAAATTGTCAAATTCTAAAGATGCTGATCTTCAGATTTCGTCACCGTTCGCGTAGAAACAAAACCATGTTCTTCCTCTTTCTTTCTTTCTTTTTTCCTTTTTTTCCAAAGACAAGATGTGTCGCGTATATTGTGTGACAAACCTGTTAACACGAAACGGCCGCGTAAAGCAAGTAACGAGTAGGCAGTAATCGAGATCCCGTGGACTCTAAGTAAAGTCAAACAGCGGAGCCGGTTGTCTTTGCTCAGTAAACTCGCGCCAGTCCGGAGCCAATATTTAGACAGGGGTCGGGGCTCAAACATCGTAATACGCGTTAAAACGTTATGACACGCGCCAATTGCTGTCTCTATTTTCCACTGGCTTCTGCTGCTTTTCACACGGCGCCATTTTTACCCTACCCTCGCAACTCGACCGGCAGGAAGAACTCCTAACAAGAATTAAAATCACTTCGGATCTCGAATTTATTGATAGGACAAATTTAAAATTAATCTCATGAAAATCTACTTTATCTACTTTATTTCTAATCTCGAAATTTACTGACACAACAAATTTCGAATTAATTAGCGAGATCACTTTGGCGTGAAAATCTACTTTGACAGAGTGGATTTGAATTTGTAGATTTCAACGATTTAACGTGTTCTTACGAACATTTTCTGCAGTCGGATAACCAATTGAATACGAAGTATATGTTATCAAATATCATACATAATTTTCGAAAGGAATGTTTTATAAATTTTCTTCGCGATCAAAGTCCAAAGTAAGGAGAAGCATTCGTCGTTCCAGAGAAACAGACAAGATTCGGCGAAGAACGATGAATTAGAACAAGGCCGTCGAGATGAACGGGATCGGGGACAAAAATTAGGACGGTTTGACAGGCTGCTTAGTAGCATGGCCGTAAAAAGCTCGGCCACGTGAAAGGGCCGGAGGGACAGGGACATAATTACAATGAAAACATCGTCGACACCGTCGGCTTCGTGTCTTTTTGCCCTGTGGCTTTCTAGTTGTTCGTTCCCTCGCCTGACAGAGACGGGAAACAACAGACTGAGGGAGGATGGAACGAGACCGATTCTATTTCGAATCCTGCTGAGTGCCAGATGACTCGTGGTACGTACGCTTTCGCCTTCCAGTCCCTCCCCTTCCTCCTTTCCTTTCCTTTCCTTTCCCTTTTCGAATCTTTGCATTGTTCACTTTTATTCTAACTTTCCTTTTCTGTGGAGTTTCTGTTCCTTCGTTTTTAGAGGGTTCTTTCTCTCCTTCGGAGAGAAAGAATTATTACAGCGAGGCATTGTTTCCAAGAAGTGAGATTGAATGGAAAATTTATTAGTTAAGATAAGTTGGCTTTTGGTCCTGTAAATTATCCGAAATGTAAGTCGTTTGGCAATGAAAATTGTTTGAAAGAATTTGCTCGTATATTTTTATGTATTTCTTTTGGATTGGAGAAAATTATTTTAGACAAAAATGAAGAAATGCACAATGCATATAGACATTTACATGTAACTAAAAAACACAAATTAAATCTAGAAATTAAAAAAAAATTAATCTATATAAAAAATATTATGTCATCTCTAAAAAAAAAAAAAACTTAATTTCAAGATCATTTATAATTCGAAAGTTTAAGAACTGTAAAGTTTAAACACTGAAGTATTTCAACCTGAAAAATATTCTCCACTTCCCAATCCAAAAAATGAAGAACGAGTGTTTTATAAAATCAGAAGCAGAAACAGGGGTAAGAAAGTTTTACGTTGCCTTCGCCATTTTATCCCTTCCGTTTCACCGTAAACGTCCTCCAATTAAGCTATTATTAATTTCTCTTTCAGAGTTCTTCTCGCCGTGTGTATTCCACTCGCTTTCCACGCTTTCCAGGCCTGACAGTCGGCGAGGAACAAGGGACACGAAGGGAAGACCGACAGATAAAACTCGAGTCGTTAACTCGTCACGCCGGAAACCGACGCATCTATCTTTATCTACGGCCCCCGTCTGCCAGCGAAGCTCGGCTCTTCTTGAAATTCCTTCGGCCTTCCTTTCCCGCTTCCCCTTTCCTCTTCCTTGCGAGAGATTTTGTGGAAAAATTTTCAAGTTTCAATAGGAGTTGTATCAAAGTAACATTAGTTCCTTGAAATATTCTAGTAAATGTTACTGGTACAGCGAATCTCATTTTGGAAACAGATTTCTTAAAATGTTCAATAAATACAAGCTCTTTGCAGACCTTCCATTTAAAAGCTTACTAGTTCCTTTTAAGAAAACTTAAATCGACCAAGCATTTGCAATTTAATCCTCAAACAATTGACACTGTGAAATTATTAAAATTTGCAGCTTGACTTTATCTCGTATTTTAGGCTTTTCGTGCCGGAGATTAATGGTAATTTAATCTCAAATTGTTATTTATTTAATTTCCATTTAAAAAAAAAAAAAAAAAAAAGAAACGGATTACCAGCAGGTTCAACGTACGTTTTAATTTATTTTCGCGTTATAATCTGGTATTTATCGCGACCTTCGTTACGTCTTAGTCGGTTTATATACACGAACGATGGGAGAAGAAGGGAAGCCGAGTGAAGTATTAAGGGTCGCAAGCTCATTAACGCGACTCTTGGTAATGAGGCGAGCTAAGCGCTGCTCAGGGAACATCTGCCGGGTTTCCCTTTTTCTGACGTAAAATCGGGAGCCGGTTGTAAAGGAAACGAGATTCGACAGAACGTTCACGTTCCGGAATTTCCTGTCAATCGTCTCGAAATCGTTAACGTGAACTGAATAACATTCTAAAATTCCTTCGACACTTAAGTACTGATTTCTAAGTATTTAAAAACTGATCCACGATCGAAGAAACTCTCCTTCATTTTCTAACATGAATTTCCAAAGTCACGATCAAACTGTTGCTCCAAAAAATTGATCACCTCCAAATGAAAATCTTCCACAATATTAACGCGGCGAAACCAAACAAATTTCCCACTGTAGCTACCGTTTGAAAACTTCTGTTTCCACGAAGACCACGAAGAGGAGCTTCGCTAATCGCTGGGGACGACGCGAAATCCCGCGTTGACAAAGTGTCGGCCGTTTCGAAGCGACTAAACACCAACACCAACGAGGGGCCAAGTCTCTCGTGGCTTTGCATCGGATTAAGTCCGGGAGCCTAACACTTCCACGGGAGGTTTCAGGTTATGATATTTATTCCGCCTTGGCTTGGCGAGACCAGCCACGGGATGATCGAGAGGGAAAGGAAACCATATGGACGACGCGGCACGCGCTTCACGCGCAGCCACCAGAAGAAAACGAGCCGACTACCAAAATGGCGAGGAATTTCTCTTCCCTCTTCTCTTTCCCTCTTTTCTTTTTTCTTCAACTGAGATCTATTCTTGATTTAAACTCGACGACAAAAGCTCGTCGTCCAACGCGATCTGTCGATGATTTTCAACTGCCCGTGACTGTGTAGCGGAAAAATAATGAAGCAATTGTACGTCTTATAATAGACTTCGATCTCACAATTTTGCAATGAATTGCAAACAAAGTTGACGATAGTGATATATCTGCGTGTCGTTTCCCGCGCTGCGTTAATAAATATTCCATCCGGCGTCGCGAGCGAAAACGATGCATAATTTATAAGCCGTAACGCGGCCAGCGATGTAGAAAATTCATAGTTTATGCTTATTTGTAGGAAACTGCGGACGAACTAATTTCTCGGTTCGATTCAATAGAGTGACTAATGTTCGTTCGAGATCGAAGAGGCGCGTTACTGTGACTGTGGGAACTGTTGAGAGTAATGAGAGTCGACAGGTGTCACGCGTGGGTGGGATTATATTAACGTTCGTGTGTATATCTTCAATGTATATTCTGACAAAATTTTCTGTCGTGTATAAAGTTTCCATCGTTGTTGAACGAATATGTACGAAACGATTTAAAAAAACGAGTCTGTTTTCCATTCAATTGGCACGGTTAATGTCCTTTTGAATGAGAAATGCAGATGGTGACGTTAATGGAAGCGTCAATTTCAACGATTTCCTGGCAATTTCGCGGCGCTAATTCCACGATTCATCTCACCGAGGTTGGCACAATGCCACGGACGCCTCGAAAACCATCACCGAGAATTTCTTACCGCGAAAAGTCGTGAAACACCGTGGCGCGGGGTTATTCTCCCCGTTCATACGGATATAGTCTTTGAAACGACGTTTCCACGGGGTCGTAGTTCATTCGCGAGGCTTTATATTTAGCGTTGCTCGTCGCTGCACTATTCCAGTTTCATCCTTCTTTCGATATTCTCCTAACAAATACGTCTACCTTTCAAAAATAAGCAATAAATTTCGACCAATCTGCCAATTTGAAACTAAATCACTCTCGTTTTATACCGATCTTTCGAACAATATTTATCCAATTAATCAGAACTCTATCCAACATCCTGTTCCACTCAAACCAATTTTCTACAGTTGAAAGACACCAAATCTCGACTCACGCACAATGTGAGTGATTAACCAAATTCACCCTTCGTTTTCGCTGGAAACCGATTTCGTGTGGTTCTCCTTTCTGGACGATTCGTCGTGTTTTAACCATGGTAACCTGGCGACTTGTGTAATATTAATTCGATATGCTAATCGACGAAACATTCCAGCGTAACGAGTTCACGAAACGCGCCGTCTCCTCCAGTGTCCTCTCTCTCTCTCTCTCGTCGGCCGACGAATTCTGTTTCCCGCGAGCGTACGTCTGTGTCCGTTCTAAATGAATTAGACTCACGTACTCGCGAGGCGCTACGAAGCGTTCGAATAGCCTATAAATAACGCGCTAGCGCAGATAGCGGCGTTAGGCCGGATTTTCAACGAAGGAGCGGCTTCGATCGAGCCGCGGCCACGGCTTGCATATCGATGCCATGATGCGACCGTGCTCGCGTGTAAATATCTTGATTAACGAGGCCCTCATTTAGTCCTGTTCACGATGACGAAAGAGAGAGAGAGAGAGAGAGAGAGAGAGGGGTGAGAAAGTTGTTCGGCAAACGAAAACATCAGTTCTCACGAGCCGACTGCGTCGATCAAAAGGAATATTTATTCGTCGTGTCGATTCATTTCGCGAAACAATCTATCTTTTTTATACAGATAGAGTTCGTTGATGACTCTTCAAAATTAATTCGGTTTTAGGTTCATCGATGATTTTTCAAAATTAATTCGTTCGTTTTATAGACGAGATGACTCTTTGGTTTGCTAGATTAATAAACGTCAAAGAGTCGTATCATCTAGTGACGAATATTTGAATTTGAGTTTTAGAAAAACTCGACTTCTTTTTGCTAATATTGTGGAAGTTTAAATCACTTCGAATATCATTCGATGCCTTGAAATTGTTGAATATCGTCTCTGTAACATTTCGCCTTCAACACTTCTTAACTTTCAAGTTTGTTCTTTTACCTTTTCTCTTTCTTTCTTAAAACCTATCTATTTTATAAAAAAGATTTAAAAATCAGGATAATCTTTTTCTCATTTTCCATGCAGATTTTTATGTAAAATATATCATTGATTTGGACAAATATTTCGAATAAATATGTCGGATATAAAGATCTTTTCAGAAGTTGTTCAGAAGAGCAATTCAATTGTTGTCAGTACTTGCACTCTTAACATTCTTTTAATTTTGGCAGCAACAGAAAGCTATTTTCGAATCTGAATTGGCCACTTTTTTGGCGGATTTTTATGACACAATCAGTAGAGTAATTTTGATATTTAAATTTAACTTCATGTACTTGATAAATATACATGTAATTCATCGTGTAAACATCTCTTTGTGAACGTTATTATTCACGACCAATCACTTCTGATTGCTATGTAGATTACACTATTAAAACGTACGTCTTACACGATAAAATTATAACCTAACCCGTACATATTATTATACATATGTATTTATTCTGCAGCGATTACGATATGAAATTAAGATATAATTAAACAATCTTTAGATACACAAAGTATAATAAGAATCTATCGAGTATCGTGAATCTGAATTGGCACTTGCTTTCGATGATTCCATTTTACAGAGATCATTTTTGAGAATTAAAAGAGCAATCAGCGAACGATGGGTTCCTTCCCTACCCCCGTTTTTTTTTTTTTTTTTTTTTATTGTAGCCATTAGCAGTTTCTCTACGAATGACGCGGGTTACCTATCCCGTCGCGGAGACGCACGTTAATGCGCTTTTTGTGTTTTCGCGAAAGAAATTTATCACGCCACCTGCTGGATTTATCGCACCTCTCCCTGCCATCGTTTCTTCTAACCCTTGCGGTCGCGAACGACACACAGAATGCTCTCTCGCAGATCTTCGACGAAAATTTTCTGCTTTCTTTCTTCTTTCTTTTATATATTATATAATAAAACCATTGACTCGATATTTATGAGCAAAAAGTTTTCATTCTTTTCAACTTCAACAATAAAGGTTCCGATCTTTCCTTCGAAAAATCAAAGAATCCTGGTTTCTCTGATCGCGATTCGAAGGGGCAATTCCTTTCGAAGAAAATAAAAAAAAAAAAAAAAAATGCCCAGTTCTGCCGTCTGAGATCAAAAAATTCCGATTCCTCCACGAAGCGAACCAAGCAAACTTGACAAATCCCCACGGGCACAACTCCGCAAATGCCCAGGGGACACGTTAATATTCCCAGGAGCGCGTCACGCGTGGCCAATTAAACTTCTCGCGGGCACGAAAAACCCCGGCGAAGCCGTTCTTTCGATTACCAATAGATCCGACGCGCCTATGTTGGTGTCCATTCTGGCTCATTTCCACGGCGCCCAGAAGGTTTTCCTCTCGCGTGCTGATCGAACGGCCTGGTTAAATCACCGAGCCATGCTTTTCTCTCTTCCCCTTAATTAACGATGACCGGCTCGTCAGAAACGTGACGCGAGGAGCCGAGGGTGGCGCGGTCGATTTACACGCGAGACTACCGTTNTGTTTTTTTTTTTTTTTTTTTTTTTTTTTTCAGGGATGTACAACAGGTGGATACGTGACGGGTGTACGGTATACACCCCCGGCTCGGTTTCGCTGCATAGAAAAGCTACAGCGGCGCTCTTTGTCGCCTTCTTCCTTTTCAGGTTTCGGTTAAAATCGACATGCACGACAGGCAAGCCGTGTAGGCCTCTGTCGCCACGACAGGATGCGACTGCTCGCCTCTAATGAAGTAATTCGTGCGCAAAAACGTTGCGCGGCACATCGTGAATTATTCATCGGGATTCGGGATCGCGCTGGAAAACGTTCCGCCCCTGCAAGAATTCGACTTTGACTCGAGGACGAAGCTTTTCCTTCCACATATGCATATGTATGTGCCGCGGTGGGTATTATTTTTTCTTTCTATCTTCTTTTGCTCATTCTTTCCTCGATTCGGCAGTTGACTGACTTTAAGTCGGCTGTTTGTGTGCCCGGTAATTGAGATTCTTTTTCTGGAAATTAATACTGGAGGGATGGAAATGACCAATTGGCGAGTAAGATGCAAACGAAGCACTGAATTATTCGAGAATGTTAATCATAGTGATACTAACATAGAGCGATGAATATGAATATACGAGGAATTCTTTATTAATGAAGAATATTTGATTTCTTTTCTAGTTGTAAATCTCAATGTCTAAAAGAAAAAAAAAAAGAAATTGTATTATGGCGATCACATGGATCGATAGAAATGAATTGTAGCTTCTTTATGGAAATAAAGATTTCTTATTTATTTATTCTGCCGTTGTATTGTGTAACGTGCGAACGAATGGGTGTGAACGGAGTTACGGAGTTAACCGCGTGTGTCAGTGAAGGATTCGACATGGAATCTATGGTGCTGCGTCAGTCCCTTGGTCCGTCGGTTATTGTCGACAGCTGCCACGTACATAATAACGCTCGTTGACTGTGCTCGATGATTGATACCTCGCACTAGCTATGCATATCAACGCCATAAACCATCTTGTCTTGGCAAAACAATTGGGATTCACGTAGTTTATGTGCTAATACTTTCATTCGAGATGCTTATAGCCGGGGCTTAGAACTGCTTTGGGAATTCATCGTGGCGGAAATTCGTCACGCGTAATGGCCCCCGTTTGTTTTCTAATTTTGTCCACTACAAACGACGATCATTAGCAAAATGACTTCGGGCTGAACCACTGAACCAGAAATTCAGTTCAGAAACACTTCAAAAGAAATATAAACTTCCAAGAATAATATACAAGTTTATTGCGAATGAACATTGAACTCGTCAGCTTCTTCGAATTCCAAAGGCACGGAAGAAAAAAGGATCGAAAATCCCACGATAAATCACGCAACCTCTTCATCCTCTTCTCGTCTCTGCTGCCAACAACAATTACACCCTATTGGATGTGCCGGGATTGAGACTCAATATTTGCGCAACGCGTTAAGACGTTGCCGAAGAATAGCCAGGACACGTATCTCGAGAGACATTCCCCGTGCTCGTGTGGGAAGTAACGATCCGTGGAGATGAAAAAGGGACGAACGCGCAAACGGTGCTGCGCGGTGTGCAACATCTCTCTTTCTCCCTTTGAAAGTAAGAGAGAAAGAAAATGCAAGAGAAAGAGGGGGTTGGAAGGAGGGGGGCAGGGCCCCAGGTAGAGGAGGAACGAATATCGTGGGTACACCGAGGGCCGTGACTAATGACTCTATTGACGCTCGGACAGAGAAGTTGGAACCAGAGGAGAACCGAAGGTTGTTTACCGGCACAGAGGAACCGACTCTCTTCTTCTTCTGCCTTTCTCTCTCTTTCTTCTTCCTTCCTCTGTTGCTCTTCCTTGAGTTTCACGGAACGTCGATGCCTCTCGATAGCCTTTTTCTTTCTCTCTCTCTCTCTCTCTCTCCTCTTTCAGAGTCGCTCGTTATCTGCGGAGGAGCTTCGAAAAGGAAGGTCAGAAAGTGTCGCGACTGACCTTTCGGTAATGAAGCTAATGCCGAACGCGACGGGTGGCTGTGGACCAGCATTTCTCACCACGGTCACGCTCCTCGTGATTCGTGACTCCTTTTTCTTTCTTTCTTTCTTCTTCTTCTTCTTCTTCTTCTTCTTCTTCTTTTTTCTTTTTTTTTTTGGTCTTCTTTGAGATGGGCAGAGTTGCATTGAAGGTTATTAGGCGATTGAGATCCTTAAGACCCTCGAAGGTTTGAGCAGATGATGTGGCGAATGACGTAAGAAAATTTTCAGTGAGATTAAGAAATGTATTCTTGGTTAGATTTTCTTTTATTTTTTCCTTCTTTGGTTGCAAGTTTTAGAGCCACGTTGATGATTATTAGAAGGTTGAATGTCGAGAATGATGTAAACGAAGCAAGTACTAGAAGAGAAGATTTTCAGCTAGAATAAGAAATACATGTTAGGTATTTCTGTTAGTTACTGTACACAACAGAGCTGTTTTCTTCTCGTCGCAAAGATAATCATGAGTTACTTTGAAGATAAGCAAGTGAATGGTTTTGGTAATTTTGTTGTATAATACATCGTATTATACAACAAAGGTTATTTCTTGAAATTTTGCTTGGAAACAGTTAAGAATTATTTTGAAGGCAAGATAAAGTCTACATTTTTTTTTCCTTTACGAATTCGAGTATATATCACTTATAGAATATATGTTACTTTATACATGTATAAATATACAAATGTATATGTATTGATTCTCTTCTACATAATACATAGTAGAAGAAAATTTTTTTTAATGTCTGCTCACAATTACACGAATCATCTCATTGTACGAAATTTCAAAGCACATCAAAACAATCAGCGAACCATTTGCCCCAACGTGTCCAGATAAATGAACATCTATCACGCTCACCACCTCGCAAGATCCATGAATTCTCACTCGTATCCAAACAAAACTACATCACACTCTCCGAGTCTCCACTCGACCAGAAACCGTGACGAAACCGAGAAAGAACAAAAAAAAAAAAAAAAAAAAAAAAAAA
>NIPQ01038028.1:0-10225 GCA_002806875.1 Lepidotrigona ventralis hoosana | reverse complement strand
AAAAAAAAAAAAAAAAAAAAAAAAAAAAACAAGAACCGCTTTCTGTATACACAAGAAATCGATTTCCAAATCCCTCGCGTGATTCTTTCGTCGACTTAACAAAAGATGATACAACGTTTCATCCGAAGGGCCGATCGGGCAGAAAGGAATCACGACAGACTGATTTCGTCGATCTTATTCACCCGAAGTTGCAAGGTACGCGATCGTTCGGGTGGAATACGCTTTTTACCCCCGCGAGCAGCGAGGAAACGATGAAGATTTTAGTTATGCCCCACTTCGACCGCTCGCCTTCGTCCGCTATTCCTCTCTAAATTGAAGAAGCTGCTGCGTTTTGTCACGCTTTTTAGGCAGAACGCTGTAACGTGGCCGTGATTGCCTCGTACAATTACCTTCTCCCGGCTGGTTCTCGCCGGTTCTCGCCGACGTTCCTCCTGCTCTGACCCGTCCTCTCCCTCCCAACAACCGTCGGACCTGCTGGTTTTTCTATCCGCCGCCGGTGTGTACGCACACCTACAGCCTAATGTACAACACGGTGCGAGCAAGGCATAAAACGACGAGAGGCACGGCTTTTTGCCCGGACGCCACGCTTCATTCCGACCCGGCGAAATTACCCGGCCGCCTATCTCTTCCTTTTGGCACACCGGGAGAGACAGAGAAATAGAGAGAAGAAGAGGGGTGAGAGGAAAGAAGAGAGAGAAAAATAAGCGCGAAAGAAGGGCAAAAGGGAATGAGAAAGATAGACAAAGAAAAAAGAAGAAAAAAGAATAAGAAATAAAGAAAGAGATAAGAGAAAAAGAAGAGAGTTAAGAGAGAAAGAGACCCTGGGGGGCAAACCTGTCACTCTGCCCTCGATTTTAAATTGCCATCGTACTCTATACATTCCGCGAGAGTAACCGATGAAGTTCTTCTGAGAAACTGACGAATTTCTTTCGCCTTTCTCACAAACGTGATTCGAAAAATGAACGCAATCTTTGACAGAAAGTTTCGTCAAAAGTCAACATCGTAGCGATAAAAATTAATTAAACCATAATTTCTTAGAATAGAAATAACTGCTACGGTTAAATGTTCGATGTATCTAACCTCGTTGACAATAAAATGCAGCTATTGTGCGTTGCACATCTCGTTTAGACATCGTGGCAAACATAACTCAACTTTCTCCTGGGGACCTAACATTCGCGAAAACGTATTAAACATAATATCTGTAGTCATATCGAGCGCAGTGTAAGACACGAGGGATATTAGATTCTACTTTTAAACTACTTTTAAATAACGATTGTTAAAATGTATGTACGTAGGACTTATTTATTTAGATAAGTCCGCGTAGTTTGATCTCTATATCGCTATTTAAGAGAAAATCTAAAACTATTTAGACATCTTCAACGTTAAATCTACCTGTCGTTATTCCCTATTTTCTAATTTTGGATGTAAAAAAACCTCGTAAAAATCACTGAAGAATCAAAAGCTTTTCAAAGGAAGGATTGGCGAAATATTTCTTAAATTTTTAAACGATCCTACACCTAGAAGACTATACTGCCACGAGTGTGAAATATTTTGTTTTACAATTATTTGAAGAGAAGTTCTTTCATACAAATGACAACACATAAACGCAACTTAGAAAGTCAATTGAAATCAAATCCACCGCCACCTAATCGCATTCTCACAGAGTACGCTAACGTACGCTATGTACAGAACGTACGAGGTATCAAACAACTAACAGGGAAAAGACTCTGCGTCGAAACGAGTTCGAAGGGAGAGGAGAGCCGCGTGTGCTGGAAGAACGGAACAGCGGTCAGATCTTTAGGGGATGGGGGATCGAGCGCGTCGTCGTTAATTTCCTCGAGGATCCCACGAAGTGCAGCGTGGCCGGGGCATCGCGAGCGCGAACAGCGTCGTAATAGCGCGGCGTGTGCTCGCGCGAAGCAAGGTCGACGCGAGTGCGAGCTTACAACATTCCCCCGCGTTCTCCTGACCGTTCACCGCCACCGCTTCGTTCGATCTCTTCCTTCTTCCACCACTGTCCTCTTTCGTCTCTTCTTCGTCTCCTTCTTCGTTCTCCTCTCGATCCACCTACCCCGTCTCGCGGTCGCGCTAATAAAATGCTGCGCGCTCGGCTCGTTCGCCCGGCGCTCGCTCCTCTCGCGAGAAGCCCTCTTTACATTTACACGGCCGGCTGGTCGAGGCCGCTCGCGAGGACATCGCGCTCATGAATTTATCCCGTGAGTGCTACGAAGGGGAAGGAAGTGGAGAAGGCACGAGATGATAGCCGGATAACGTTGGCCGTATCATTGGACCAGTTCTTGGAGACGGTGAAACGCGACCCGCGTCTGAATCGAAATGGTTGAAATTTTGTTTCTTTCTTTTTTTCTTGCGTGTGTATGTGTTCTTTGGGTTCCTCCTTTTCGAATTTAATCAGTGGTTTTTGATTGCGAAAATGGATGCTTACGGAAGGTTCATTGGTTCACGAAGTATTAAATTGAATGGATGCAAGTGACGTTCTAATTAGGGATTTTGTTTCGTTAGAAAATTATTTCTTTTCATGTGTGTGTGTATGTTGTTTAAGTTTCTTTTGTTTGGATTGGTGGTTTTTAATTGCGAAGGTGAATAGTTAAAGAACGTTGATTGGTTCACGAAGTATTAAATTGAATGGATGCAAGTGACGTTGTAATTAGAAATTTTATTTTGCTAGAGAATTGTCGGGCTTGTTTCTTCTCGATTGAATCGATCATTTACTTTGTGCATTAGAGGGAATTCATTGGTTCATTTCAGATTAGATTATTAGAAATCCTGTTTAGCGAATAGTTGGACGTTGGAAAATAGTTGAAATTCTCAGTGTATATTTGATGTATTTTTTAATTGGTCTAATTGATAGAGTGCAAATAATATTGTATATTATTAGAAATTCCGTCCAGTTAAATATAAGCAAGTGATTGGACACTGTTAAGTGAAATAGCTGAAATCGTCAGTGTATTTGTGCTACTTTTTTTGGACTTCATCGATGGCTTATAGTTTGCCATCTATCAAATAATAATAATCCTGTATTATCCACGGACTGTGGGCGACGAGTGTAAGATTTTAACAAAGATAATAGTTCCTTCGTGTTCTCCAGCTCTCAAGAAACACATCTAGCCATCCTTTTTGAGATTTTTTTTTCAAAGACTGCATCGAGTCCAGTTCAGAGTGCTTCCGAACGTTTTAAATTCCACGAAGTAAGCGAATTGAACGCTTCCACGATCCGATGATCAATCGATTTTCGTGTGATCGAACGATTGAGCAAGCGGCTTGTAAAGTTGGCTGATTTATGCAACGGATCAGCGCGGAACAGCGACTAATTAGCGCGATTAGCTTGCGCCACACGATCTTCGTACTCGTGGTGCGCTCGATCGTTTTACGCGGTGCATGAATGGACGCGATCGCAAGGATAGTCAGGCTAATGCCTGAAACCTGGTCGATGGAGCAAGTAACGAGCGATCACGTTGAAAGGTGAGTAATATCTAGTTACCGCGAAAGTTATGAACGAGCTGAGGAGAGTCACTTGATAGACCGTAACACACGGCACGGGATCGTTATATCGAAGTTGACGCGTCGTTGCTTTCCGAGCCAACCTGGTGGTATATATTGAAATGATGTCACCAATTATAACAAAGCGTGAGAACGAACGTTCATTATTCGGGAATGCTTTTGTCTGCAATTGTTTCGAAGTCAAGTTGCCTGAAAAACTTGAATCGGATTATTCGATTTCAAAGTAGTTTTGTGGTTGATAAATTATAATTTAACAGATATTGGCCACTACTACACATTTCCTTTTTTTTTTATCAGCACTGATAACAATCGCTAAAATGTAATTTCATTTTATGAAATTATGCGTTATACTATGTCATTTATTTTCTATCTCTGTATACACATACTTTTCTATTACTAAAGGATTAATTATTTCCATTGGTCAAACCTCGTGTCGTGTATCGTTTAGATATCCTTGAACCTAACTCACCTACAAAATAATACGCGTATCTATCCAATCTTCTCTCTTCACTAAACCCGTAAAAAGATCGAATAACCACTTGACTTAATCCACCGTATTAATAAAACTTGTCAATAAAAGTTACGCGAGCAAATAATCTGTGGAATCCATCCAGACCAAAGCGCTCCAACACTCCGCTATTTCCCATCGCTATCTTCTCGGAGCTCCGCGAGCAGAGCTCGTTTCCCAAACGTCTCAAGCATCGCTCGACCCCCGCGGGGAGTTCCACCCCCGTGCGCGCCGCGGAAAGGGGCATCATAAAGCCCCGACTAAATTACACGACGCACCATCGAGCGCATTCAATTAGAGAGGATAGTTTACAGCGGGCGAGCGAGGCGAAACGCGCGCGTCCAGGGTTGATCCGCCCCTGGTGCGCGATCCGCGCGGTACAGGTTGCATCCAGGCTCGTTTGTTTGTGTAAAGAGAGGATCATGCACGCATATGTACACACACACACACACACACACACACACACACACGTGTGCGTACACGTTTTGTTAGTGTGGGTGCACTTCGTGGTAGAGAAGGTGGTGGAGGTGGAGGTGTGTCGACAATCAAGATTACGTGGGCGGATACACGCGCAGCCCAGCGCCGCCGGCCTGGCTCTGTCCTGTCCCGTTTCTTCTTCTTCTTCTTTCGTCTTGTCTCTCTTCTCTTCTCTTCGCCTCTCGTATCGTTCCTCCTTCTGCCCCCATAGGTTTCACTCGTTCCGTTGTGATTCGTGCCTCTATACCTGCGCTATTTACAATTCCCAGCGCATCAGTCGCGCGCTCCAGATCACTCTCCCTATCGACCAGCTCTCTCCGATTAATTCGCATCCCTACGCGTCGACGAAAAGCAGTCCTATCTGCTCGCAAAGAAGTGCGTAGTGGAATTGCGTAGAATTTTAAGAAGAACATGTAAAATTGTCGTTATGAACCTAATAAAAAAAGCCGAAAAATTCCAAATTTCTCTCTCTACGTGTTATGTTTTCGGAATTAGGAACGAACTACATATTTAAAAATTAATCGTCCATGTTATTCCCAACCCTCCAATCGAAATTGAACAATCCAATACGGAATTATCTCGTCACGAAGCGACGACACCATCGAGAACACGAAGCTAGCAAAATTCCCTCTTTCATCCCAGCCCACAAACGACCAATCCTCCAGTCTTTGTTCCCAGCCGTTCGTTTGCGGGAAACCGCGTGTTTACGCGATTCCATATTAAATCTGCGTGGGTGACCTGCTCTTCCCCTTTTTCTCCTCTTCTTCTTCTTCTTCTTCTTCTTCTCCTTCTTCTTCTTCTTCTGTGTGGCTCGGTAGAAAAAAGGGTGCTCCGACAGGGAGAAACTGGGAAACAAATGAAGGGACGAGAAGCATAATGGCGCGGTCGTGAACGCGAGGAAGGGTGGGTGGAGGAGCCACGGAGGAGAGAGGGATAAGAAATTGGATAAGAAGGTAAGGAGGAGAGATCGGTGTGCGCGCGCGACTAAATTTCTGCCTGTCTACGGTTGCGCGTGTGCGTGCACAACAGGGCCGAGAGGAACCTGGCCAAGAGGACAGGAGAGAGAGAGAGAGAGAGGGGGGTAGGAAGGGGGATGCAGGCAGGTTGGATCCAAGGTGGAGGATTTATGAACGACCGAAACAGGCTGCGAACCCTGGTCCCCTCGCTGTGTGCCAGCCTCCGCTTCTTTTTGCTTTGTATTTCGACCTTAGCGCGAGCAGAGCGTATATACCTGGCTCTCTCTCTTTCTCTCTCTGTCTCTCTTTTTTCTCTTCCTCCTGTAGGATTCGAACATACTCCCCCGTTTCTCCGGAACAGCGCAAAAAACTCAACTTTCCTTTTCCACGTTTGGACTTTCGCAGAGGAGCCCGTTTCTTGCGTGGTGTCGCCGAGTCGCGAGGTTTTTTCTTTGGCGGATTCTTCGGTTTTTGGAAAATCTTCGGCCAGTGATGAAAACTGTTTCTTCCATCCTTTGTGCCTTCGAGATTTTCTCGAAAGTCTGGTGTCTTTTTGGAAAGTTTCGCAAAGAATCTTTCCTCTAATTCTTCGGATCGTTCTCAATTTTTCTTTTTAACCCTACGTTTGAGGTGAATCAACATTTAAGAAAATTCACTCTCTGAGAGTCAGAAAGAACTTTCCAATCCGAGTGGTTCGTTAAAAATAAAAAAAATTCTTTGCCAATCGCTCAATCCCCGATCTCAGTCAACGATGCAAATATCTGTTACGGCGTATCTTTATTGATCCAGATCCGGGTTGATTTAATGAGTCGAAACAAGAAACGAAAGAAAGAAATTGAATGTTTCAGTATTGGCGTTTGGGAAACCGGTAATAAAGCTGGCGGCCAGGGCCGTTCCGTAACACGGAAGCACGGCGAGCGAAGATCCGCGATAGGCGGCTACCATCATCGGCTCCCGTCATAATTCCGTAATTCAAGGATCCGCAGGTTTATTGAGACGGCAGCGCGGACACTCTTAATTAACGCGAGGCTGCTCTCGCCGTGGTCCAATCGGTCCCCGGCATCTAAAATCAATTTAGATCCCTGCTGCACGATACCGGCTCTTCCCCTTTGGTCTCTCCCCCAAGTGCTGATTGTCCGGGCGCTATATCGAGAGGAAGAAGAAAGAAAGAGAAACGGAAAGGAGAGAGAGAGAGAGGGGGGGAGGAAGAAAGAAGGTCAGCGAGGGGCACACGGGCCACGATCTACGAGCCAGGGGACGAAGATCGACTCCAAGACTCACGCAAGAGTCCAGCACAACTAATATTCCGAACTCGCGGAATTTGTCCCCATTTATTATCCGACGTACGATGTATAATAATCTAACTGAGTTTTCATTTTCGTCAATTGACGGTCGGTTAAGTTTCATCGTTGCAACGCGATCTACGATACCTACAATAACTAACTCGCCTCTTCACTCGATCTTCACGCTCGTCGATATCTCAAAATTCATACCTTATCGAATCACCGCCTCTCTCTCTCTCTCTCTCTCTCTCTCTCTCTCTTAGTCCCTCTACCCCCCGAAGGGAGAGTCGAAACACACGAGCCAGGCAGGACGAGTTCTCCCGCGAGCGTAATAACTTAATTACGCGATGCCTCGACCGGATAACGTTCGGGTGTTGAGCGCGAGGGCCACGGGAGGTTAAGACGGGTCCACAAACTTTTCGTACCCGAAAAGGGGTGCCGTACGGAGCGGGGACGGAGATAAACCAAAGTGGATTCTGTGTGGACCCAGAAACAACGTGAAGGGTTAGGAGAAGAGGGGGAGGGAGCGAAGCAGAAGGGGCGCGGACCGGATTGTGGGTACCACGAGAAGCGTAGGCGTCTTGCTCTTTGGCCCGCGGGGGGTTTTTTGTGGGGCGGACAGAGCCGCGTTCTCTTATTTATTACGCGGAATATTAAGTTACCCACGTTACCACGGGGCACCGTGAGGCCCCCATGGATTCTAACTACCACACCGCCAGCGCCGGTGATGGGCACACGATCCTTTCTTCTATCAGTATCTCTCCACCTCTCTCGCTCGCTCTCACAGCCATTTAATCGCGTCCGACCTTCCTCCTGCCGATCGCTTTCGCGAGCTAGCGGATATTTAATCGTTCGTTAGGCGGATGAAGTATGCACGTTCGTTAGGCGTGCACGCGAGAGGTTAATTGACGAATTAGCTTGAGTTATTGGTTTTTCGGTGATTGACACGTGAAAATTGTCCGTCTCGTTAGAGCAAGATGTTGAAAGGGTGGCGAGGGCTTTAACGAGAATGGTAGATGAAGTTGATGCGTTTAATTTGCTGCTTCTTTCTTTTGTCCGTCTGGTCAATTTATGTCGAATTCTTTCCTGAATATTGCTCTTATGAAGTTTGAAGAACGATCAATGGGATGTTGCGTGTCTCGTTCGAACGAGATGCGAGAGAGTTCATTGACAATAAAGAACTGCGAAACGAGTGACTCTGAGTGGATATTTTACGTCGATAAATTCTAAACTGACAACACAGTTCGATGATGAAACATGGAGTAAAAGTTAAACTATTGTCAGTGGACTGCAAATTAATATATCGAGAATGAAACGAAATAAACGATACGGGGCAACAATACGGGGCACGTTCGAATGGACGAAAGAAAATGGGGCAGCCGGAGCTGGAGTTCTCTCGAAAAATAAAGACATTTAAAATCCCGGACTGGCCTGGTCTCGAAAAACGACGGAACAGCGGCGCATTATTCATCGCGGCCGATCGTCAATTTCCGTTCGTCAACTCGGCCCGTTGCTGTGTTATTACCGGGATAAAATATGTGTTGCCGCGTCTAAGATCAAGCCGTTCCTTTTTCACGCGTCTAAGACCCTCCTCCCTTTCGAGTACACTCGTAATTTACAATTTAGACCCTTCCATTTCCTCTGTAATTACGAAACGCCCGGCAATCCTGCCCCGCTTTATGATACGAACACCGGCAGATGTTCGCCCATGTTCGCTCAACAAAGTCGCACGCAAAAACCTCATCGAATCTCGCGCTCGCGCGTTTCGCTATCTTCTTCTCTTTCGCGCGGACGGAAGATTATCACCTCGTCGCGCACGCGCAAAAACCTCTCGGCGCGACACGCGGGCCACTTTTGCTTTTGTTTCGTCATTAGAATGGCAGAAGCTGAGATTTATGCCGACGATTCGGCGAGTCAAATCGCCTTCCTCCTCTCTCTCTCTCTCTCTCTCTCTCTCTCTCTCCCACCCCCCTCCCCCCGCGTTAATAATCGTATTTCATTCTTTCGTTCGATTGCAGAGCACGGGTACGTGTAAAAGTAGCGAGGAACGTGTAATGATGGCAATTACGAGTGAGACAGTAGCGTGGAAAGTGAAGATGAAGAGAGGAGGGGGAGAGGGGAGGGAGAGGAAAGTCATTTGAGAGAGCTAATCGAGAAGGTGATTTCGAGACTACTCGGAGGTAGTAGTGCTTCGACGTAAGGTAATTTCGAGGTTAAGCGAGGCCAGTCGGAGGTTGTTTGAAGGTTAAACGAAGGATTAGGGTCGATTGAAGAAGATTCGAAAATCACGAAGCATTGACATTCAAGTTCCGTAGCAAACTCTGAAGTTTATTGATGTAGGGAGGACGACCATCATGATTTCATACTTCAGAAGAATGAAGGAAACTTAAAAATGATTTTCGAAAGAAATGACTCTGAAACATCGGTATATAATAATAATAATGTAATGTAATACAATGAAGAGAATATAATTGAACCAATAACAATGAAAAATTGTCGATAATTCTGTTACAACATTGTGAAAAAAAGAAAATCATTTAACATTCCACTTAATCTCATTTTAAAGTAAATTTTACAGTGTTTGAGTTCGTTCTCTTCAAAGATGATTTTACGTCATGTAATTAAACTTTCTCTCGTGATCACTTTCATTATTTTAAAGAATAAAGTCTCACCTTTACAACAAACTGTTCTAAACCTGCTCTAAAATTTTTTCTCAGCATTTTATTAAATATTAAGATTTAATTCTAATGTTAAAGTAGTGGAAAAAAAAATCGTACAGTAGGTTTTAAGAAGTCGTTTCACGAAGAAAATATCTTCGTCTTCAAGAGAGTGGTGGATTCGATTGTAAAAAAACTTTTTTGTTGTTTTTAAGAGACATTTGAAGTTTTACAGTTTCTTTATTTTCCCACTGTTTGATGTAAAATTATCTGTGGAAAAAACGAACTCACTACTATTAAAGAGGTTCTGTGCTTCAAGATTAGATTTATTTGACAAAGTTATAACAGTTTTAATTATCGATAGCTCTGTCATGCTCTTCGCATAAAACAGGAAACAAGTTTATGATACATTGCTAACCACCGAATTAACTTGTAGAATCTATAAAAGAAGGGAATTTCGTATCCTATAATCTACCATAGCAGATGTTTCGCACCGTGCGAGGATCACACGAGAAAAAAGAAAAAAAAAACCAGAAAAATTAATTACGAGTACCGTAGAAAGTCGAATTCGAAGGGTTGGCCAATACCTGGAAGAATGATCCACGAAAGCCGGCACACACTGTCTCGGACCATAAAAGTCTCTACCCTCGGCTGGTCTCGGACTAATGTTCCACTGACAATTAGCCAAGTTCCGAACTTTTTTCCCGTTCACATTTTCGGAAGCAGGTGAGAGAGACGCCTCGAGAGTGACCCCTCCCTGGTTTTACAGCTTGGCCGCGGAGAATTCGTACGTGAGCACACACACACACACACACACACACACAC
>NIPQ01038026.1:0-11318 GCA_002806875.1 Lepidotrigona ventralis hoosana | reverse complement strand
ACACACACACACACACACACACACACACACACATACGCGTTAAACACAATTCCGAGAACGTACAACCCCCGTAGGAAACGTACACGCTCGCACGTAAAATTGTTTTTTCACCGGCGGATCAACATATGTATTTGATTTTGTTTCACGAGTTGTGAAATTCATGATCCACAACACCGCACGTACGGTATTTTTGTGAGCAAAGCAGGATTCACGAAGTAACAATATTGATAAATTAACGATTGTATGATTTCTCTATTACGTTATCTGATTATACGTATTTTTCGTCGAACGGGACAGAACCAATCAATTACGGATGATTGTAACAGCTCGTTGCAACAACAGGTTAATATCGTTCGTTAACTTGAGAAATGGTTTCACAAACGTGTGTTACGTACTTGATAAATTTTCAAAATCAGATGATTTTTAAACGAAGAAATTTCATCCTATCGAGAATGAGGAGATAAAGTGCTTCGCGAGAAAACTGTAGAATCCAGAAGCTTACTGAAATTTGATATCTGCTTGATTTTGAAACTTGATTTTATAAAAAAAAAAGGAACGAATAATATTTTATTCTCTCTTTTTAACTTTCTTTCACGCAGAATCGTTCTTCAACTCGGACTTCATTTCAACCCGTTGATCATTTCACGACACGATATAAGATAACATAATGTAATGCAATTGAAAATACAATTCAAAATACATTTATACTTTTGCCATCGCATTTCTAATCGTTGTTAGATGATATTTAGTACTTGAAAGCTAATTTCAACTTTGATATGGATTTGAACTGTCGCCATTCCAAATATTAAATTTCATAATTTTTTAATATCAAGTTCCTTAAATTTCCCACAGAAATCCACCATTATTCTTTCGAGTAATTTCACGAGATATTTAACTTTTTCGAACGAATTTGTCAAAGTAAATCCTCAAAAATTAGATCTTGCGTTTAATTAACAAAATTAACAGAAAGTGGAGCCGAGTCAGTTTGAATTTCAGGGGAGGAAGCTCGAATATTACCCCTTCTTTTCTTTTTTTTTCTTTTTTCCTTCTTCTAGTGGCGGCAGCTGGCTTCCGTTTATTCGATTCGATAATTCCGCGTTTAATCAGGCCACAGGAAATGATTCGTAAACGCGTTAACCTCCGGCCGAGTGATTTCCATCGAACGAGATCACGCTTTATATAAGCGAATTCTGCCGCGACGCGGAGAACTCCTGACGCCACGATTGGGTTACACTTTGGGGTTAGAAACTTGCCGACTACGAGTCGCACCGCGAACTCGCCAAGAAGCTGCTACAACCCTAGAGGCCCTGCGAATGAAGCCCGCGTAAACTGGATAAAGGCCTTTTCTCGTTTCATAATTGCTTGTTACACCGCTGGCAGCCAAGTTTAATTGGCTAACTGGTTTTGCCGCACTAATCCAGGTCTCCGGGCACAATGGATTGAATGAAATTTTAATTAAGGAGCGTAAGGACCGAGATTTTCTGAGCGTTACGAGAGACGTGCAGAGAGGACGTTCCTCGTGTCTCGTGTTGCACGTCTTGTCAGACAATTGGATCATTAATATAAAGCGTTCTAGCAGATTAGTGAGCTCGCTTTGCTTTCGCACAGAAGAATAAAGTTGGTTCTTTGATCAGCTAGTACGTTTAATTATGGACGGCAAGATGGAATGCAATCTTTTTCAAAGTGTTCGTCAATTCGAGTTCCTAACGAGTATAATGTAATTCATAGTAATTCGTCGCATGCGAGAGACGTGAGCGAAACATGCGTGGCGAAATGTAATTTTTGGAAACTCGAAGAACTACGGATTTTTATATTTTCATAAATCTTTATAATCTGTTTATAATCTATTGATAGAGTTTTCACAACAATTATTGTATTATTTATAATTATTATAATAAATATTCTACTTTGGAGTATACATTTTCACGCGTACTCACATACATTTCTAGGCATTGAAATTTCCCATAAATTGGTAAGAATTCATGAGACTTTCTAACGAACGCGAACATTCATTCGATCTTTTTTTCTTTTTCTTTTATTACACATTGTCAAGCGACTGAAGAATAAAAACTTCGCTGCCCGCTACGACCTACTTTCCTTGTAGAATATTCAATTATAAAAAGTATTCATTTTTTACGTGCCTTTCTTATGAAACATAATTTATTATGCCTCGACACGTTCTATTTCATAGTCGAAGGCGAACAGTATAAAACAACGGCGAACAAAAAGCAACAAGCAAACCGTTGCTGACTTTAATTGAGTTCCTTTTTTCTCGTCGGGGGGAAATTGCGTTGACCGTACGCTTACAGACTTCGATAATTAAATTCATTTTGATCTATGTTAAAGGCTGTCCTTGGTCATCGAATTAGAACCACACGTGCACAAATTTCTTTACTTTGTAATTGTTTCTCTTGTTCTTTCTTTTTTCTTTTTGTTCACAAGAAAAATATAGCACGAACGATAAAAATTTAGCTTCTTAATTCACAAGTAGCATCATTGGGTTGTCGAGAATTATAAAAATTTAATTCAAATGGATCTTACAAAAAAATAAAACGAAATTTTTTATTTTTATTCATTCAATGATTGTTTGTCCCTTTTAAATATATTATTCGTTTTATTAATATTGGTATTATTAATATATTTATTGGTTTATTCTAGTAGCAAATTTGTGCGAATCATTCCATCTTACGAAATAAGTTCTCCTGCGTTTAAGAGAAGCTTTCATTCGAATAATTTTTCGTTCTTCGAATTTCTGATTTTCAAATTTTCACGTCGTGAGATATTGGAGAAACACATTTAAATCACTAAACATATATTTTTTTTTTAACGCAAAGGTAACGAATTAATACTTAATAATTTACTTAATGCTAAAATTGATAATGTTCAATTTCTTCTTAACCTAACCGAGGATTAACTTTCCAATTGCTATGATATTCAAGTGTAAGAAACACGTTATCGAATGTTAATAAGAAAGTTATCGAATGACCAGACTGCAGATTTTTATCTACTGGATTACATCCAGTAAGTTAGAGACTTTCAAGTGATTTTCGAAATTTCACCAGCCAGATATCTGCGAGGCGAGATTGGTATAACAACGGCGGGTTCTCCTCAGGGAAGCTCTCCTTTCGCGAGAGGACCGCTTTGGATCAATTCCAGGATTATAATTTCGTTGAATTACAATACGACAAACACGGTAGTTCGTCCGTTTCCGAAATTGCGTTGTCAGTTTGCGAGATTGGATTTAATGGAATTAATATGATAAGACGCACGCGTAAACTCGAAATCGCGTTTACGTGGATATCTATCGCAGACGATTTGAGAGACAATAATCGGATAAACAGACGTCGCTATGAGGATTTGATAATATGACCGATATATATATATATATATTCATCTTTTATCCTTAGCGAATGGTATCGAATCGAACGGAGATATAGAAATTGGTATTTACAGGGAAGATTTGTAGAATATCATTCAAAGTGTTAATTTCAAATTTTTTTTCTTAAATATCTGAAGAATAATATATTTTAGATTAGAGGTAAAGTTTTAGGTTAGGTAGTAAGTAAAGTTTTAGGTTAGGTAGTAAGTAAAATTTTAGGTTAGACTCCTCGAAGATTTATCGAATGTTTTCGAGATATTTAATCCCTGAGTGAAATTTTTTTTGTTATTATCGTAAATAAAAAGTTATAAATTATGTTATATATATATAGATTATTATTCTAAGATGATTTTTATATCAAAGAGATGATTTTTATATCAAAGTAATGAAATTTTTGCCCCTCTGTGACATTCGAATATAAACGAATAAATTTTTGAGATAATAAAATATACGTCTTTTTGATAATAAAAAGGCCGCAACGATAGGCTCGCGGATTTCACTCTGTATTTTATAATACTCTATATTCCACTGAATCTATTCAGCTGCATTTCTAGCTCAATTATTCTCAGCTCTAAGTTTACCCTCGTCTTCATATATTCACCTGGTATAATGAAATATGGCCGTGAGACGGGACGTTAATTAAACGAGGTAATAAAATAAAATCTCGCGAGGGAGGTACGTATGAAAGAATGAAGTGTTTACGTGTATACCGGGTGTATGACGTACCAGCCGGGTTCATCTTCTAACGTAAATATTGTGTAATATCTTCACTTTTGCATTTGAGATGCGTCTTTTTCGTCCCAGCGTTCTTTCTTCCTTAATTGCAAATATTTTCGTTACTATCTTTAATAGTAAATAATTTCAGCAAGAAGATATCAGTAAAATTGTAGTAGAGAATTCATTGATCAACTGTCTATTAAAAAGTAACTGAACGAGATAAGAAATAATAGATGAAAATAGGAAATAAAATTAGACCAAACCTGAAATCTATCGAAATTTATTGGACGATCGGGTATTAAAGGTCATCGTCGTCATTCTTAACGTTGACGTCCAAATGTAAATTTGTTTAAATAATTCGTCGAAAGTCTCCAATGTGAGACGTGGCAGTGCAAAGTTTTCGAGCCGAACGGAAAGCGGTGATATACGATATCTCTCTTAAAGTGGTTGATAAAGACCCGTTTAAAGTGTTTTCTCGGGGCTTAAACAGCTATTGGCTCGTATCGACAGGTACAGTAAGGAGAACCAGTAAAGTGGCGCGATATTTTCGAAGCAGCTTAAGCTACAATCGATAAGAACGTTCCTTAACAACGTCCACCTTACTGATTTTATTTCCGCTATCGTTCAACAGTCTCTTATCCGGCCGTGTCGTTTATACCGAGGGAGAACGATTGGCAGAAGTTAATTGCAGACCTCTCGTAGACCTCGTATACTCTAGTTTACGAATATTAGAATAGTTCACAAGATTTTGCGTATATCGTGGCAATTTAAAGAAAGAAAGAAAATCATCAAAGAAACGTCTTTATGCAAATAATGATTTATTTCTGATATTAAATATTGTGTCCATGTATTATACTTTATCTTTTGTATTTCTCACACTCTTGCCTTTTTTTGCATTGATTTCATGCGTTTAGTTCTTTTAAAAATTAAAATTTTTTAAATGCATTTCTATTATTTTTTTCTCTTATTACTTCGTGCCGTACATTTCTCTATTACTTACATAAGCTTTCAGCTTCGGTTCCATTCTCATGTTTTCGTTTTTGTAGCGTCGATGGACTGGTTGGTCTTGAAATATTCAAAATTTCAAGCATTCGTTTTACTATTATTATTTGTTTTTTTTTTCTTTTTTAATTACTGACAATTTGAAATAAATTATAATATTCATATTTCAAGCACTTGCTTTGCCAAGAAATTTTCTGTCTCATGTAGTTATCATTCGCTTTTTGAATTGCTGACAGTATAAAATAAATAAAACAATAATCAAAGAAGAAGTTAAATTTCTTGCATTTACAATATCAACGCGCAGTTAATTTTGAGATACTCGTGATTTCAGGTACTTGTTTTGCCAAATAGAAATCAATTTCCTGCTTTGCTCTCCGACGTGAAACGAAAATAAAACGTAAAATCAAAGAGAACGACTGAATCATTTCTTTTCTTTTTTTTTTTGTCACTATTTTATAAAAATTCATGCTCGATCATTCGCGCTATCCAATTACTTTCTACAGGCTAATCTCATTCTCCGCGAGCGAATGCAACGAGAAATTATGATAATTCCACCGTTGCGTTGACGCAACGAAAGAATAATGCATACGTTTTTTTTTTCGTCTGAAAAGCTGCGAGCGGCGGTGCTGTTTTATCGATTAACCACGCAATTCACATGGCGGAACAGGAAGTCAAGCATAAATCGGGTTTATATCGGCAGTAAAATTCTCCGTGCCTATGCACGGTGTAACGAAATGAAACCCGGATCGACGTAAATCCTGACATCGAACCGATATTACGTATTATACGCCTCCGGCGGTGACGAATCTCACAGAAAACCGTAAATATCAAACTTTTTCCTGAAGCCTGTATCTGTGGTTATTAAGGAGAGATTGTTGAATGGAGTTCGCTTATATTTCATAAAATCATACGTCACAATTATTATAATTTCGTTTTATGAAATAAATCTGTGATTAGATGTAATAATATTGGAACGTGTTTAATATTAATATTAATATTCTTTTAATAATAAAATCTCTAAAATAGTATTTTTCAAATGTTTCCTTAAGATTTAACATTATTAATAATAATATTCTCTTTTGATATCCTGTCTGAGCGATATAGTAATATTTTGAGGATAATACTATACTGTAACTTATATTTTATAAAATTATATGTATTCTGTTGTAATTTCGTATTAAAACAAATCTATAATTAGATGTAATAATATTCAGATGTGTTCGCATTTAATATTAATATTAATATTCCTTTAATAATAAAATCTCTAAAATAGTATTTTTCAAATGTTTTCTTAAGATTTAACATTATTAATAATAATATTCTCTTTTGATATCCTTTCTGAGCGATATAGTAATACTTTGAGAGTAATATTACTGTACTGTAACTTATATTTTATAAAATTATATGTATTCTGTTGTAATTTCGTATTAAAACAAATCTATAATTAGATATAATAATATTGAGATGTGTTCGCATTTAATATTAATATTAATATTCTTTTAATAATAAAATCTTTAAAATAGTATTTTTCAAATGTTTTCTTAAGATTTAACATTATTAATAATAATAATAATATTCTCTTTTGATATCCTTTTTGAAAGATATAGTAATATTTTGAGGGTAGTATTATTGTACTGTAACTTATATTTTATAAAATTATATGTTCTGTTGTAATTTCGTATTAAAACAAATCTATAATTAGATGTAATAATATTGAGATGTGTTCATACTGTTTAATATTAATATTCTCTAATAATATTTAATCTCTTTTATTCTTTCGATGTAGGGAATCCGAAATATTTTGAGATTTTCTTTGAATAATATCAACATTATAACGATCGATGATTGGTAATTTTCAGCGGTTAGTGATTGCCGAAAAAAATTCACTCCAACTATATAAGAAAATAATCGAAACTCTTTGTATCAAAAAATAATTCTTTTTTATTGAAAAACAATTTTATAGTGATTCTTATTTTAAATATGTACGTCTAATAGTAAGTTTTAATATTTATGTTTATACATTTATTTATTTATTTACGCGTGTATTATTACTTTTCCATCTTCATATCTTTTTACAGATTCATAGTGAAAGTCATATTTTGCAAATTCGCAACTTATCTCTGCTCCTAATCATTTAAATTTATAATTATAATAATTTAATAATTTATTATTATAATTCAGTGTCACGATTTAGAAAATTTCGTCGTTATAATTGAATGTTGGAAATATATTTTTTACGTGAATTAATTTTTTCGAAACTCTTTACGAGAGAAGAAAGGTAATGTATATGGTATGTATTAACGATCGAGATAAAGTCAATTATTCTATTTCTATTCTTATCGACGAATGTAACTTGTTAGCGCAAGAAGAGGTCACGTAATGTATCAAATGTTATCAAAAGAAATGAAGACTAAAACGTCGAAACAGCAGAACCGGATAGTATTATATAATCTTCTCCTGACGAGTAATGCTTGCACCTTTGCAAGTAGTATTTGCTGTTTTATATTTTATTCATAAAGAGAGTCACTATCAGACAGAATGCGTGAACATTGCTTAAGCGGGCATGAATAAAAGAACGACCATTGTGAGCCGATACAGGACGACTTAAAAATAAGTTACTGATTCGATGTATTTGCGAAAATGAATGTAATCCATAGTAACTTAGCAAGTTATGCTAATAACAATTTTTCGTACGAACAACAATTTTCGCAAAAGCGATATTTTCATTAAAACAAAGAGCCACGAAATTTTATTTTGAAATCAGTTCGAATAAATTTCACGAGCCACTGTATGTAATTTATTTTCATTCTGAACAGAAATTCTGCTTTTGAGAAACGAGCAAATTCTTGTGTCATATCGTAATATCATGACATACAGTGATAAATAGACTACGAATATTGTGTTTGAGTTGTATTTGTAGGTTTAGATTTAGGTTAGGTTTAGATCAGATTTAGGTTAGGTACGTGTAGAAACACCTAGAATATCCAAAATGCGATATTTTTTGTAATATCCGGCACGTTTGAGCAATTTNTCAATTTTAATTTTTTTTTTTTTTTTTTTTCAATAAAAATGAAAACTATGTTACTTTAACGAAAAACGAAAGTTCAGTATTCAAAATTTTAATGCCAATGTAATTCAAATTTGCTTGTTTTACATTTTGTTGTTGCACGTTGAACACGTCCTTTGTGTTACCACTAGAATTCCTAGAAAATTCCGTTTTTAGTTTACGGGAAAATGTTTCACAGAGACGTTTTATATTCCATGCATCGCGGGCCAGCAGTCTGCGTCATGACGTATTCTGGCTCGTAACACGCTATGTTTAATAAATAAAACAAACAGGCCGCATTTTAGAGAGCGGGATTAATTTATTTTCTCTCACGTCGACTGAAAAATTCCCGTGTGTTTGCTAATGAACGCCCTATGACACGTGAATTCTTTCGATTCTTCATCTTTATGCCGCGCAGGACAAATTAAGTAGACAAATAAATATCATTATGAATTAGTCAGTTTTTTTTTTCAGTGATTTCACTGGTGAATTTTTCAATTGCTCAAATTCCCGAGTTTTCAGAATTTATGTATTTTATTGGATGATTGACAACGAGTCGTCAAGTCACTGGATTATTGAATTACAAAACTACTGACTTAATTGTTGAACCGTGAAACTAACAATTTACTGAATTTCCTCATCATTCAAATTACTGAATTATTGAATTACTGATTTATCGAATGACTGAATTAGTGAATCGCCCAACCAGACGTTGAATTATTAAACTGTTGAGCTGCTGAATTTTCGAATTAGCGACTCGTTTGATTATTCAACTTATTTACGAAATCACTGAATTATCGAATTATTGGTTTATTGGATGATTGAATTATTGGACTGTAGAACTGATAGGTTTCATTGACGTATTGAATTATTGATCTTCTGATTTATTAAATTACAGAACCGTTATATCGTCAAAGTAATTATTACAGAATTAATAACTTGTTGGATGATAGGATAGTCCAACAGTGTAGAGAGAGTTATATCAATGAGTGAGTTATATCTTAGCCAACCACAATTCTTGAACACAACTGTAGTTGTAATTCCGCTCGACAATGCAGTAGCACTGACTTCGAAGATCCGTTTGCAATCTTTGCTTAGCTCATCACAGATGGCCGAGGTTATCTGATCCTTGGTAAAACTTCAACACTAATAAAATCTATCGTATAGATAGAGATTTACTCTTATTTGTGCACTTGATTCAAGTTATTATCAATATTAAATTATTAGTTATTATCAATATTAAATTATTATAATATTAAATTAGAATTCAGAATTTTCCTCCAATTACTTGTTGCAACTTAGCCACAGATTTTATGTAAATTCGTGTCCTTGTAAATACGATTCACATTAATTATTAATACTTTCGTGAACAAATTTTTATGAACGTAATTTCATTTATTTATTTCTTCTTAATTAAAAATCAATAACCTGTAAATGAAATAATAATAATAAATAATAAATTATTCTCCTTTTTCAATTCCATTAATGTTGTAATTTTCCTTCTTATTTCTTTTATATAATTTAATAGTAATTTTAATAATTCATAGAAATTTTTAATAATTTAATGGCTTAATGGATTTGATGATGATTTTTAAAAAATGCCGCCTTACGTTTATTTATTAAGTCTTTTAATTTATTAATTTATTATTTAATTCTTTCATAAACATTTAGAAATTTTCAAACACGAAACTCCAATTTCGATTGTAATTATTATATTACTGCATGTTCATAGAACATTAGAGTGTTAATTTGAACTTCTGTGTGTATGTTAAGAAAAAGAAAAAAAAGCAGATTTAAGCGAATGATTGAAAAAAAATAACAATCACAACAGTCAGGCTAAATTTTTACGAAACATCTATGAAAAAAACACTGCAATTAATCATTAAATCTTTTCTAACGCTCTCAACTTTAAATTATATTTCTCTTTCTACAGAAATATATAATTTTCTAAAATTGTCATGTCTTCAGTTAGTATGTGCGCATTTTTTTCCCAAATTTTTCGTTCCTTCAATTTCACCGATTGTTTCGTCAAATTTACGAAACAGTTCTCACGGATGTCATCGAGGAAGCAATTGACGAAGATGTAACGCGTTGAAACAATCGACCCGCGACTTTCAATTTCCATGATCCACGATAATAGCAATTTCATCAATTTCTCCACAGGCATAATGTACAAGGTATTCCAACATCGGCGAGAATTACACTAAGTGGTAACTATGGTGAGACACAGCTGGTCACTGCAAACTTATCGGGCGTCCTACGCTTTTTGGAATTAAAGCAGTGTGACGTCAATGATGGCGGTGCACTCAACGAATTTGCATAGAGAAAGAATCTCCATTACTTGCTAAATGTATTAGCTCACCGTACTCTTTTTTCTTTTTTCTTTCCCCCTCACCCATCCGAAAATTCGGTGAAAAATTCTACTGGCTCGTTGCAAAAAGACAACCGAGAGCCATGTTTTCTAAAAGATTACCATTCGAGGTTTTCGCTTTTTCAAGTCAACGCTATTATAAATAAAATGTTTGTACTTAAATAGTAATTGCACCAAAAAAAAAAAAAAATTGATAAAATATTTTACATTCTTCTAGCGTAGAGTCGTATTATAATTGTATTTAAATTAAATTATTTATTAAATTCGCCATTTAAACGAATAGTTTATCCAGTAATAATTTATTAACAATTCGAAGAATTTATTAAATGCTTTATAATAAATTTACAATATAATTTATTTATACAGACAAACAATTTATTTATACAGAAGCAGACTATGCATTTTCAAAAGCAGCGTTCACAATGTTGATTCTTTCTCAGATTTGAAAATTGAAGCAATTACTTTAATGCTTCTTATTTCTAACTTTTGATTAATATATGTATCTTATCTTAATATATATATCTGTGTGCATGTGCTTGTGGTTTAAATAATTGATAAAATTTCTTATTAAAATTGGACCCGCATTCTTCAAATGTCATTAGAAATATGTGAGAACGAAAATGAGGCATCGCGTGCTTCCGAGGGAAGATAAAGAATTTTTAATTTTTGAAAATTAAAAGCGACCAGGTGTAATTTGATGTAACATTTGAACACTTTACGTCTAACATAATACTACAATTACAATAACTGACGCTCGTGTGCGCAACGAGCATTGAAAAAAGAAATATGTAACGCCGATCGGA
>NIPQ01038023.1:0-11365 GCA_002806875.1 Lepidotrigona ventralis hoosana | reverse complement strand
TCCCCCTCCCCCCCCCCTCTCTCTACGTTTCGGCTTCTTCAGAGCCGAATATTCCCATTCTGAAATATACGCCTTCGCCGTATTAAACGGCGGGCTTGATTGGCGCGTCACCGTTGCTCACGTATCGATTTATCGGAGAGGGAGAGGAATTTATATCCTTTCCCGTTGCCTCAGGCAGATGTAATGGACGGTGGAAATTCTCTGCAGGTGGATTTAATTTAATACAGAACCGACCGTCCTCGGTTGTTTTATTCCTACTCGCGCTTCTCTTTTCCCTTCCCCCCTTCAACTTCAANATTCCTACTCGCGCTTCTCTTTTCCCTTCCCCCCTTCAACTTCAACGATGACTCGCCTTTTTTACAACAGCTTACAGATTTCCAGTTTCCGGGGGATCGAAAATAAGGGAAGAGGCAGGACGATGATGGTGATTGTGAGACGATCCGTGCTATCGGAAGTAGGTGAAATTCAGGGTAGTTGAATTAGATCGATTCTTTCGACAACATTAAATCGATCGAATTCGGGGAAAAAACATTGAACGTTGAGTGTAAAGTATTTCCTTCTTTCTATCTCTTCTAACGATGTTTTTGATATTCTTGCTCGTTGAAGCAAGAATATTTTACAAAAATCCTCCAAATCTTACCCGCTCGGAAGGAACTTCGAAATCTTCTTGGATCTCTATCCGCGAAAATACAACAGAGTCTCACCACGAGAATTCTTTCCCTACGAAAGCCCAAGCGACATACAACATGGCTAATAGAACGCTAATCAAACGAGAATTAACAGAAGAAACTCGTGGAGCGCAAGGAGCAACCCGATGGGAACAATCGATGTCAAGTCGGCGACTTAAACGGAATCGCAGTCGTTCGTTTCGCGAGGGACGAAAGTGGCGCAGAAGGTGTATCCCGGAACGAGTTTCAACAGCGAGGATTACGAAACACCTTGAAACCGTTCCCAAGGGTTTGCCAAGCGAACGGGAGCAATCTTGTACGGACGTCACGGCTGGCCAATAAACGCGAAAATCACTAAGCTAACTACTTCGGGCCAGCGAGGCTTGTCCTGTTCTCCCATCAAACTCTCTCTCTCTCTCTCTCTCTCTCTCTGTCTTTCTCTTCGCCACCGCCAACCCTTTTCGGCTTGATGCTCCTTACACGAGATTTCCTGCTCGTCGCAACTCCATGGAATCATCCGCTTGTACGGGATACATCCTCCGAGCCGGGGTTATCCTGCGCATTTAATTAAGCTGAGAGCGTCGCCACGATCGCAACGACCTTACGATCCTCGAGGCGAACTCGCAGCCGAAAACTCCAACTCCGATTGGATTGCTTGTTTCTTCGTCTTTGCGATCTCGTGGTCTTCGTCGATCAACGATATTAATAAATACCAGAGAGATGAGAAAGTTTCTCGTCGCGGTTCGTTCGATTTTTTTTCCAATATATATACACACACACACACACACACACACACACACACATACGGTGATGTAAGACGTAGACAAGAAAGTTGTCTAGAGGAACCGCTGAGAAAAGATACGCCAAGGAATCGCGACGTAAAAAAAAACAATTGCAACCAGATGGCCAGCAACGGGGCCGTGGTTCTTTCGCCTCGTTGCGAAAGTATCTCGGCAAACAAAACTATTTATTAGCGTAATGCCTCGCGAAACTTCCCTCGGTTTGCTTTGCTTACGAATCTTCGATTCCTCGGCTAGACCGCTTTTTCTCGCAGCGTCCACAGTACAACTCCCGGAAGGGGAACGTTGCAAGGAAAGAACACGAACTAAAAGATAAGCATATTTCTCGCTGAACCAAGTCCAAAAACGATTTCTCGTCGGCTGCGGGCTGAAAACCCGCAGGCAGGAAACGATTTTCCCTATCCATCTCGTTTCCACCGGTGGCTTCCTGCCGCGCAACGCTTACGAACGTTTAATGCATCTGGTGTATAAGTGGCCCCTATAACAAGGATCAACAAGCGTGTGCCGGAGAAATCCGCGCCTTACGGAATACATCAGCAGCCGTATTTACATTCGCGTTCACGCTGTAATAGCGGGCGCGATGATGCCTCCACCCTTCCCTCTTGGCCCATCTCTGTTCCGTTCGCCTTTCGCGAATGTACACTCGTAATTCCGTGATGTTTGTTTCCACCGTTGGCTTTCAGTGCAACCCTCTCCTCAGTAGGGGGTGGCTCAGTCCACCTTTAACTCGCTTCCTGTTCCTCTCTCTCTCTCTGCTCCCTTACTTCTCCTATCTCCACCTCCTTCTCCTCCTCCTCATCATCATCATAGCCCTCTTATATTCGCTGCGTTTTCACCCTATCCCTTTTCTCTGCCTTTGCCTCGTCCCTCTCTCTCTCTCTCTCTCTGTTTCCTGAACGATACCTCGTAAGCTGCAAGTAAGCTTCTCTCTCCCGTCTCGTCGGCGACGAGAGAGACAGAGAATGACAGAGAGAGAAAGGAAAGAACCCCGCGGGCAATCGCGTGGCCTGTTTAACTAGCCTTTTAATTAGAAACGCTTAAAAATTCACCGGTACCACGAAATACATCCGGTCGCCTCAAAATTGTGCATGGCTGCAACCCAGCGGAGAATCCGGGGCCGGGGCCGGAGCAGCGGCCACGGCTCTCCTTTTGTTGCGTTGCGCTCCCATTGTACGGACACAGACCCGCCTAATATTTACTGCCTAGGTACTCGGGGGCCACGCCATCCCCGTGGCACTCTCGCCCCTGGCGGAGCTTCGGCTCCGGGGACTCGCGGCCGAAGATATCGCCGCCGATCTCGCGATAAGGACTCAAAAAATCGAAATACCGCGGTCGAAAGTGAAAACATTTCGTGGTGGATTCTCACGTATGCTGTGTTTACGTGTCAAATGCATACTACGTAAGATGTATCCACCCACTCGTAACAAATTTCATGAAGGAACAACACCGGGACGGTGTTTAAATTCCCATAATGTTTAAGGTACGGCGCGTACAAAACATACAGAATAAATTGGATTATTTTAGTTGCAAGACCGTGGCTTTGTGCGTGCCGGTTCCACAGTCATCTTCTCATACCAAAGAGCTCTGCTCTATCAAGAGAATCGAGGAGAAAAGTGGATATAAAAGCGATATACGTAGGCATAGAACGGTCAGCGATCTGACGACGCGTGATAAAATTAAATAATTAGGATCATTATGAAGGAATGGCGTCTTTGTGACGTTAGAGCCGCCGGTATTACGAACGCGGTTCTGTGTACCCCGGACAAAAGCATGTGAAAAATTCTATCTCATTTGATACTCTCTGCCGTTGCATTAACAAACGTATAATAATGCACCGGCTACGGAGTTTTCCCGTGCATTTGCACGGCCGTTTGCACCGACTTTCGACTCTGGCCTCCCTCACTCAGTCTCTGTCCCTCTCTGTTTCTCTCTCTCTCTCTCTCTCTCTCTCTTTTTCTCTCTTCGTCCCTTTCCAGGCTTGGGTGGACCGCGCTCGTTTCTCGTTTGGCGAAAGAGAAAATATTGAATACAATATGGACCGCGCCGCGGTATTATTTACACGCGCAGGCTTGGATTTTTTCAAAAAAACTCGCACAAAGAGTGCGGATTTAATTCGTTTTCGGCGGAGAATATTCATTCGCCGCGAACGGAACGTATACGTGGCGGCGGTGGAGGCGGCAGGTGGAATGAGAAGCTGGCGAAAAAGAGAAAAAAAAGAAAAAGAAAAAGAGGGAGAAAAAAAAGAAGGAAAAGAAAAGGACACGCATACACGTATGGAGAAACAAAAAGAAAGCTGCATCTGTTCGGGTCGTGTATTATACGCGCGCTGCTGCTAGCCCAGGCCGATAGAAAACGATAACAACCGTGCTTGCCGTAAGAAGCCTACAACGCGAATTTTCGCTCCGGATTTCGCGATACTCTGACCCTTGAATCCTCTTTGCCCAGGGAATTAACGCGAGACGAGGCGAACGCACACGAGAGAGCGCAGTTTGCGCGAATTTACAGACTATTTAAACGGATTTACCTTTTATTTCGTGACTTAGCAAAGGAAATTCTCCGGTGAAACAGCGGCACTAGCGTGTATATACTGCTGTGCATAACGGACGCTTCGGTCCATTTGTAGGAACGGTGTTTGAATTTCACCAAAGTGGACAAATTAACACGTAGATGGTATCGTTGGGCCATCGAGGATCATGATAATTCTGGGTCTCGTTATTTAATTTTGAGATTCTTTCAATTAGATTGTAATTTTAATTCTCCATCGCAGAGGATACTAGGTACGAAAAATAATTTTAAAATAGACGATCCGAAATGATATTACTTGACTAGATACGATAACGTGTAGAGTCTATTATATAATTCTAATGGCTACTGTCTTCCCAGTTCAACTAGAATTCAGCGATTAATTTTAAACTCGATGTAATTTTAGTTTTTGTATTTCATGCTGCCAAAGAAAGAAGATATCTGAAGAAACGAAGGCTTCAAAGTAAGTATTGCCTTCGCGCGGAAAATGGAAATCTGACAACATGAAAATTTAGAAGAGTAGAAACGTATCAGACATCTCCTTGTTCGTGACACGGAAAAATAACTATCGATCGACGAATCGAATATTTCCCCGACTAGTAGAAAAATTCTCAAGCGAGTCGTGTGGAAAACTGCAACGGAGAATGAAAGTCGCTGGAACGAATTCTTCCGGCTCCGTGAGCCTGTCCCGCGAGAGGATCCCCGTGCAATATTGGATTTATTCAAGCCTACGGGCGAAGTTGCGCCCTAAATAAAAAGGGTTGTCGGCCGTAGGCCCGGCGGAAAGCTTCCTTATATCCCGCGCGCGGCGAAACTTTTCTCGCCGGGACATCGCGACGTCGGAGCAAAAATACCCGGAGACATTATTAAATACGATTATCCCTCTCTCTTTCGAGCGACGGAGAGGAGAGAAACAGCGGGAGGGACTCGCGTTCGCGGAGTAAGACGACCGAGGCAACCGAGGGACAGAGAGAGAGAGAGAGAGAGAGACAGAGATGAGAGAAAAAAGAAAAAAAGAAGGCTGAGAAAGGGGTAAGTGAAAAAGTAGGTGCGGTGGGGTCAGGCGGGTAAAAGTAAAAAGTTAGGGTGATGGTATGCGACTTCTAGAGTAAGGGGGAGGGGGATGCAGTTCGAAAGGGTAGCGAAAGAGACGGAGAGCGGCAATGCCGAAGGAGAAGGACGTTAGGTTGAGCCGGGCTCAGCCGGTCGAGCCTGACTCGGCTCTCAAACTTTGATACGATTAAGACGGAACGAATTAATCTTCATCCCCGCGAAACGCCGTCTGCTGGCAGCCGCAGGGATAGAAAGAGGTGGCGAAGAAATTTTTTAAAAAAAGAGGTGAGCGATCGTCAAGAAGAGAGAGAGAGAGAGAGAGAGAGAGAGAAAGATCCCAGGTTGGACAGAGTAACCGGGTGTCGAGGACCGAGGGTCGCCTTTGCCGGAACCCTCTTCACTTTCTGGCGAGAAGGTGACGTTAATTAGAAAAGCGCGACGAGATTTCTGACTTCCGAGTCGGACCACGATCGGTTCCCGCCTCCTTGTCTCCTCGCCACGCTGCGAAAGCTGACCCTTCGGGATTTCGAACGAAAAAGATGGATTTTCGAAGCATATTCCACCCTTCGACTGTAAACCGATATGCCATTGCGTCTCCGATCGTTTTGCTGATTTAAAATAACAAAATTGCCCTTTGTTAATTTCTAATCTGGCAAGAATCTTCTGACTTTGCCATTGTTTTCTTTCTTTTTTTCTTTTTTTTCCTTTCTTTTCGTTGAATTAATTGGCCGTCATTTCGCGCGAGTAACAATAACGTAATTGTCCGAGCTCTGAGAGGATTTCGAGAATACGATGTACGCCAATGCGCTGCGAAGATTAAACAAACGCCTGTCGCTGCCGCACGAAGGGATAGTTCGAACTACGAAAGGCATGGTCAGCAGCGGTCTACCGGTCGTTTTTAATCCCATTGTGAACATGGCTTAATCGAGAAACCATTACCCTGGTTTGCTGCGCGAGCTAGACTGTCTGGAAGGGTAGGGCCCTCTTACAGTGGAAAGGGTGGGCATGTGTTTCCGTATGGATCAAGCCTCCAACCGATAGAGAGAATGAATTGCTGCTCTTTGTCCTTTCTTCCTCTTGTCTCTCGATTCGTCAGAGGAAATAGTTGTCGAGAAATTATCCCTCGAAAAACACCATTCTCCTCTCCCCCCCCACTATTATTTATTTCCTCTTTTCTTTTTTGTAAAATTATTCGCATATTGCTAGAGCACATTAGTCTCCATCAGTCTCGAGTCTTTGTTAAAAACATATTAAAAACATTTTGATAAATATACAATATAATACGTAATACGTAACGCTTGTATCAATCGTTTCATTGAAATATATTTGGAAGTGATATAAAATAATGATCCGATTTTGAATTTGTTGGGCGAAACTTGAAGATATGAAATCACATAAAACATCTAAAATACAACGCACACGATATGTTACGATATATTAAATAAGTAAAACACGTCGGTATTTTTGAAACGACATCCGTGAAAAATATGAGCCTGCATAAATATCAACAATCGACTGATAATATCGTTGTCACATCCCTTGATATAAAACAATATCCTCTTATCCTACAACAACTGCCGCGATGGCATGCTATGCGAATTTTCGAACAGAAAATAATATGAAACGTTACCTACGAACGAAGAAATCGCTCGCTAATCTCTGCGGGAGCCTAGAATTCGCCGATCGTAGCCAACGACGACGAGACGGTAGAAAATATTCCCTCGACGGATGGGAGAAGACCTTGAAGCCGCAAGCAACCTCTAACTAAGCAGCGGTGCACGGCTTGTCGCGTTTGCCGCTGGCCAGGAAGCTCAACGACGAAAAGTCAGGCAGAAACGCTGTGGGAGTGGTTTTGCTGATCGGATGGTATTTAGCAATAAAGTTCGATTCCCCGGGTCCGGCCCCGGAGAAAGAAGCAGCCCCTGATTTCGTCGGGGTTGCGAAAATTACAGCTCCCGGGATCGGTCGATCTGGCCGCACACGTCCAGCGACGTGCAAGTGGCCGCGTTTAAGCTCACCATCGTGTATCGATGGAGGCTTGTTCCACGACTGCAAGGGTCGCTTGGAAAAAGGGGACGGCCGTAGAAGAGAGACTGGAGTGGTCACCGAGGTGGTCCGGCTGCGGGAACAGCGGAGATCTACGAGGTTGGATGACAAAAAGACCACGGCTCGCGGAATTGTCGGCCATTCTATAGTGCACAGCGCAGAACTGAAATCGTCTCGAACGAGCTCGAGGAGGGTAGCTTCTGATCGACGGCCACGCTTTTTCGTTTGAATTTCTTTCCTTTTTGGAAATTTCGCCCGCAGGTGGAATTAATTGTTGCATTAATTCTAGAAAGCAGAATTGCCGTAATTATGATTTTTTTTTCGAGAGGGGGAATTTTTCATTCGCGCAGGACAGGGTATAGATCTTGATATGTTTCCTCTTTGTTTCGAATGGCTTGCGGGTTGCTTGAATTCCCTTCCCTCTTGGAATTCCCTCGTGCACGTGGAATTGATCGCTACCGCGTTAATTCTCGAAAATGAGAATTACGACTTTCGGAAATGTATTCGCCAACTGATACATTACTGTAAATGTCTCGACGTTTTCTCGCGATCGCACGAATGTCATTTCCTTTTGAAATTAATTGCGACGTTCACTCTCCAAGAGAAAATTGTAATTTTAATTTCTCAAAAGGAAATACCGAACTGTAGAACTGCGTAGCTCCGATGTTTACTCTTCGATGTGTATACGTGAACTGAGTCGAGTAGCTGTTTTCGTCGTATTATTACAGCGGAGAACTCAAATCTCCTTGACTCGTTCGAGAAGGGAAGGAATAACTTCTACTGATCGACGTCCACGCTTTTTCGTTTAAATTTCTTTCCTATTTCTGTCCTCGTCCGAACTTTTTTTTCCGTTTTGTATGCATTAACTTTGGTGAAAAGAATTGTAATTACGACTCTGGAGAAGAACATTTGGGACAGCGTCCTGACGTTTTCTCTTCGATGTATTATACATTCGTAAACTGCGTTTTACTATCCTAATTAATTAATTACTACAGTCGTCTATAATCCAATGATACTATTTGAGAGTGAAACAAAATGCAGTGAGAATATCCTCAAATTATTGCCCGTCTACTGTGCAACACAGTCGATCAAATTCTCACAGAAAATATCGTCGAAACATGGAGTAGAATGTACAAGAAAGCTTGAGACTGCATGATCGGCTTTCGGATAAATAATTTTGTCACGAGGGACTGGCAAAGTGAGAACGGTCCGACAATGAAAGCTCTAGGATTCTGTCTTGGAAACGAAGTCACCCCGGAACCGAAGCTCGCGTCTCTATTTACACAATCGGTTCTCCCCGATGATCGAACGACGGGCCCGTCGAGCAGAAGGAAAAGTATGGAATATTTAGCGTTCAGTGAGCTATAAAAGCAATTATATGGGAGCCATTGTTTGTCAGGAGTGCGCCTCCGCGATACGGGGGTGAACAGAGTCGAGATGACGGTGAGGCTCGAGAGGGTGAGGCCCGGGCCGGAGGTAGGAAGCATCAGTCCAATGAAAATCAGAAGTACGGAGCAATAAATACGACCGAGTCAATCTACCACCCTCCTCCCTCCCCTTCTCCATTTATTCCTACGGATCGACTCTGAAAACCCAGGCACGATTCTCCATTCAGTTCGAACGCGACCTTCTTCTTTCTTCCTCCCTTCGTCAACCATCCGGCTCGCTTCATTCTTGCCACCGTGTTTCCCGCTATCTTCCTTTAACTCGTCACACTTTGTCAGAATAAATTCGTTCTGTATCCCGAAAAAAGAAAAAAAAAATCGATCCATACATAAGGCTGGACAAGACTGAGAGTCCACAAAGAATTACGATAGAAATTAACTTCTGACACTGATGCTTGTTGGAGCCTTTACTGCATCGGTGTGCATCCAATATTTTTAAACTGGAAAGATGTTTAAGTTGAAAGACTTTTTTTTAGAAGGAACGAAATTTGCTGGGAAGGAATTCACGATCGAAATTTCACTCGCAGCTGGTTAATTGCAACGCATCGGGGAATTGTAAATTAAGTTTCCAGCAAGGAAAAATACGATGATGAAGGAAGGTGAAGAGAGAGAGAGGGAGAGAAAGAGAGAAATCAGTCTAGAAAGTACGAAGTGCAACCAGCTGTTAGAAAGGAGGAACAAGACTTGTTCGAAGAAAAGAGAAGAGAAGGACGTGAAAACAGGGTGTCGTTGGACCATTCTAATATAAATGTCCCCGGCCGAAAACCCGGAGCGGAGACATTCGCTAATTAAAAAACTTGAAAAATTAATACACATTTCTCTCCACGGTGCTCCACGGGGTTGTGTTACTCCTCGTTTAATCCTTGGTATCTGATCGGCCATCTGTTTCCAGCCATCTCGAAGCTGGCACCGCTGCCAGTTTTCATCCTCTTTCTTCCCCTCCCCCTTCTCCCCCTTTCCACCCTCTTTCAAATTACTTCTTGTACACGCCAAGCGTTTCTTCGACGCTGCCGCTTCTAATCACTCGCCGTTTACGATAAACTTTCTAATTAAAGGACAGCGAACTCTTTCTCCGTTGCCCCGTCAAATCACAACAAGGATCATGTTGTATTTCTGAAACACGTATTCCGTGGAAAATGATGCGGGGCGGAGTGCCGTGTACGAGGAGGGTCGGCGTAAACGAGCGTCGTCGTGATTTTCAAGCTATCGCGCCTGCACAAAGAAGGGAACAAAGACCGGAAAAGCAAAGGCCGCGAAGATATCGCTGGATAAACGAGGCGAAGAAGGGCAGGGAAATGAGAAAGGGTTGACGCGACTCTCTCGATGCCGGCAAGGGAGAGACAACCACGTAGAAGACCGATCTGTCTGGTAAAACGGGAGTAAAGGGAGTCGGTCGAACTCCTGCTGGCAGCCTATCGTTATCAACAATTCAATAGTGTTTAACTTATTTATGTGCCGTTAAATGCCGGGGCTAATTAGATGGCGGCATAAAGATCCGTGGCAGGACCCTCTGCGGGCCCTCCTCTCCGAGTGGTTCGCCTCGTGGGGGTGTAACGTGCAGTGGCAGCCACAGACAGAGTGAGAGAGTGAGAGGAAGGGAGAGAGGGGGTGGAACGAAGGTTACGGAGGTTAGAGGAGGCTTCCATAACCAGCCGGAGACAGACAATGGCAAAGAATGAGCCAGAGTCTCTCTTGAATAGGCCTCAAGACACTGAACGCTATAATGCGAAAGACTCCATTGTGACGCGGACAGTTAAGTGCTCCTGTCTGGTCTCCGAAACGAAGTGGGCTACGCTCTCTGTCTCGTTTCACCGTGCTGCCTTTTAAACTTTACTCGTCGCATCGTCACCTCCTGCTCGAGGTTCGAGCTGCTCCGACGATTTGCTCCGACATATTAAGGAGAATTGCGGCTATTCGATCAGAGTACCTCTCTATCAGGTATTCTCTCTCTCTCTCTTTCTCTCTCTCTCTCTGTGAGTGTGTTTGTATGATCCTGTTCCTTTTATTTCTCCTCCTTGAACGCGCAACTAATTCTCCAGTGAGAATCTTTATAGGTGGCGAAGTTCTAGCCGAATTGGTAAGCGTGAATAAGCCGTGCGACGAATCCGGGTAAAGAATGAAATGAAATGTTGGATATTTAAGGCCGGAAGAGAGGGGTTGGCAGGAGAAGGAAGCCGAGACAAGATGAGCCGTGGCTGCGAAAGTTTCGCTCCGGTCTGCGGAAGAAGCGTCTGACCGCGGCACGATTCACAGATGATAAATCGTTTAAACCTTTTCACCGGACTCGTTCGGCCGGAAGTAAAGGGAATTTAAGATCCAATTGCAGACAGAGATACGGCTCTGTAGTTAAACAGGACCGGGATAACCGGGTTCCCATCCCAGCGGAAAACAAAAATCACCCGCCGCGTCCGAACTCGTCAGGAGCTTCTTTCGGCCACCAGTCACCACCAATATTGGTAACCGGTATTATATTCGAAATATAATAAACGCCCGCGTGAAAAGATATTGCGGCCAGCCGTTTTACGAGGCGACGACAAATCACGATCGGAAGGGTGATGTAACAACGGCAGTTCTCGTCGTTCGGTCGGCCGGCAAAAATAATTCGAACTGTACACCGAGCAACGTTCGCAGATTTACGACGTGTCGCCACGACGTGGACACGCCGGCACACAAGCAAACGCGAACTCGACGCGACGCATTACCGAGATTCAACGATACAAACGGAGCCACCGTGTATACGTGCACACAGCAGGCACACACGCCGAGAGGTAACACCTTTCCCCACTGTGCCAACGATTCGCCATCGAGCGACGTTTTGCTTTATGTACAC